>CAUYPK010066545.1:0-63617 GCA_963574355.1 Loris lydekkerianus | reverse complement strand
ATCGAACACACGCAACCACTTGCCAGTTTTCCACTGTTTTTGTTGTCCTCTTAGGGTCCAGACGTCTCTTGTTGGCTCCCTATATCCTCAAAGGGATGATTATTGGCAGATCCCACCGGCCAGAGATGCCTGGAGTCTTGTCTCCCCAGACTCGCAGTGCCCAGTTGCAGGGAAGCTGTTACTCCCACATCTCTCTTCTTACCTTAAAATATAACCAACTCCTTTTTCAGTTCCCTGTTTGAACATTTCCACATGGATATGGGTAGTAGACTTCAAGTTTAACATATTCAAAATTGAAGGTCATCGAGTTTATCCATAGCTTTCCTCAATCAATGGTGGCAAATTTCTTTCATTTGGTCAAGCCAGAATGCACAGTGTCACGCTTGTTTCAGTCCACTTGGCTAAGTCTTCAAAGTATATGCAGGATGTGCCCACTTCTCACTGTGACTGCTGCTTCCTCTCTGGTTGAGCCACCTGGCTCTCCCCTGGTCTCACTGCTTCTATTCCTCACCTCCCCAGAAAGTATTCTCAACAGAGCAGACAGAATAACACTTTTAACACATAAGTCACTTTATGCCCTTCCTCTGTGATATATAAGGCCTTAGAATAGCCTTTAACTTTATAAAAAGCAAAAGCCTAAGTCTCTATGAAGTAATAGCAGTCAGGGTGCTGGTGTTGTTTTAATTTAAGAGTTTGATGACTATCCCTTCTGTAGAGGTGTGGACAGTGTTACGGACACAGAAGAGAGTGTGAAGCCTCGGGCCGACTGGCAACAGTGGGAAGTTTTAACCACCCTGGTTCTGCAGGGGCAGGTAAGAGGAGGTCTTATCAGTCCTGAGAAATGCTGGGCACTGCGGAACATGGGCAGCAACAGGAGACACCAGCTATAGAGGACACACTCTCCCTTAACTATGGGGGAGGCGTGGAGAAAGGGAGTGGAATAAATATCCCAACCCGTTTTTCCTTCATATCCTGGCCAAACACTTGGCAGGGTCGGTCTTTTTTATTTGAACTAATCCAGTGGTGATGCAATGGTATCTCATGGTGGTTTTATTTTGTCTTGCCATGGAGACTGATGAAGCTGGATGCTCTTTTATGGGTTTATTGCCCGTTTGGATATCCTCCTTTATAGAACGCCCTTTCAAGTGTTGTGTTCCTTTTCTTTTCAGTTCTATATTAGTTTTCAACAACTGATTTTGAGAATTCCTTCACAGGATTTAGAGGCCAGACTTTGTAGACTGTATGCCTTGCAGATAGCTTTGTCTTTCTCTCACTGACTTCTCTCTCTTTTTTAATAGCCAGTTTCTTTTAAATGTAGGGTGATTTTTCTTGTTTTTCCTCTATGATTAATGCATTTTCTATCTTGTTCAATAAGTCTTCATCTATCCAGTATCATAAAAATAGTCTCCTAGAAGATTTACTGTTTTTAACTTTTACATTCACATTTGCAAACCTGGAATTGACACTTGTGAGGGAGTCAAGGTTAATTTTTCTTCCTTTGCTATCAAATTAACTCAGCATCTTACCCATTGTTCTTAGTGTTTCCCTGGTCATAAGTGATATCTCTGTACTGTTCCTTTCTAGACTTTGTTTTATTATTGTGCTGTGTCTTACATCAGGATCACACTGCCTCACTTCTGTAGTTTTGTAGTAAGTCTAAATGTGTATATGACACAAATACCTCCAGTTTGTTGTTCTTTAATAGTGTGTTGACTGTATTGGCTGGCATTGCATTGAATCTAAAAATTGGTTTGGGGAAACTGATGTATTAACAATAATGAGCTTTCTAATTGGGCATAGTGGTCTCTTCCTTACCAATAAGGTCCCTAAGAATGTGACGTTTTCCGTGGTATTGAAAAAGATAATTGCTTCTGCATTTTGTTGTCTACTATTTTCTGGGTATAGAATTCTAGATGTTTTCCTTCTACATTTTAAGTATTTTTTCATACTATGTTCTGATTTTTTTTTTTTTTATTTCCACTGTCAATCTTACTGTTGCTCCTTTGAATGAGAAATGATTTTCACCAATGGATTTTACAACTTTCTCGATTTAGATTTGAGCAGCACGATTACAGTGTAGTCTTTCAGGTGTAGTTTTCTTTGTATTTAATCTGCTTGATGTTCATAGTGATTTTTTAATATATAGGTTGATGCCTTTTTTTGTTTTGGAAAATTATAGACCACTATTCAAGTATTCCTTTTTACCCAGTAGTCTCTTTCCTCCAGTGGAATATGTGCTAGACCTTTTTACCATTGCCTTTGATTTCATATCACCTCTGTCTGTTGTCCTTTTTTTTTTTAGTTTCTCCTGGATGTTTTCTACTATCCTTTCAGTTCACCAGTCTTCTCTATAACTCTTAGACTATTAATTTAATGTGTTGATCTATTTTCAGTTATTCCATTATACATTTCTCAGTTTTCTATTTGTTTAAATACATTTCATTTCTCCCATCACATTCTTCTTGCTTTCTTAAATGTACTAGATGACAGCTTTGCAGTATCTATTTCCATATCTGCCTTGTATGGTGTTTGACTTTTAATATCCATATTTTCTATTTTTAGTCTTATTTTTAAATGTGGCTGAAAGTGTTTGAGTATCTGATGCTGTATATGAAAAACTGTAACTGTCTGATATTTTTCTTCTAAAGAGGGTTTAATATATATTCAGATAATAAAGTAAAAAGGGGGCAGGCACATCACCCCAATTCCATCCGCATGTGACGTGGCTAAAGACTTAGGCTACTTACCTGCATTCTTTGCATAGATCAGAATGGTCCCGTTCGCCTATGCTCTTTGAGAGTTGTTATTCTGGAGAATTGTTTCACAGTCTGTGGGTTTCTGCCATTCTTTTTCCTTGGTGGGTTATGAACCTGAGCCATGGTGACATCAGCCTTACAGGACTGTCAACGTTCTTGTGCTTTGGCTTCTTTGCTTCACGTCCCAAATAGTTTGAAAACTTAGTCACTGCCTGCAGAGGAAAACCTTGAGCACCAGGGAGGCTTATTTTGTGCTTACTTTCTCTCCACGATATAAATCCTGCACATGTGATTGCCTTTAAAGATCCAAACTTTAAATTTTGTTTTTCTCATTAGCCCTGTGAAAATGCTGGAAGTCTTACTTTTTTTCTTATTTTTTTGGCCTCTTTGTTGTTTTCTGCCTGGATTTTTGACCTCTTATACATCCAGGAGCTATCCCATTCCCAAGTTAAAACATAAGTTCATAATATTGCTCTCCCTTCTGATTTTTTTCTACCCCAAATCTTGGCAACTGAATCATTGCCTCCACAGCCATGTTTGTTGTCTTCAATCTCACATTATACTTTCTAGTTGTTCTGGGTGGCACATTGTTTTGACACAAGCTATGCCATCTTGGTCAAAAGTAAAAGTCACCAAATGAGCCATTTAATAATTACTATGAGGCTAGTGTGCCTTAGTGACTAAGAGAACAAAATTTCTACTGTGTTGGAGATACTTTCCTATTAAAAAATTGGTTTTTATCACTTGTAATAAAAAAATCAGGCCTTTTTGATAGGATTCTTCTGAGGGTTATTGGGAAGAATATGCACATAATTAATTACAGTAACCATTACATGAGAAGCTTAATAAATGTGCCTCAGATGATACAGAAACCTTATGAAAACTGTAAGTTTAAATCATAAATTACATTTCCAGATATTCATTTAGTAGATCAGTGAGATCACTATAAGTGTGGCAAACCTCAGAAAGATTAGAAATAAGCTTTATTAAGAAAAACTGAGAGGGGATAGAGCAAGATAGTGGACCCAAAGGATTGTTCAGCTGAATTCTCCTGGAATGACTAGGGAAAAAGAGAGAACTCAGCCATACCTGGTGCCAGGACCTTACCCTGAATCATAGCCCAGGGAGCACATTGAGGAAGTGCAAGCTGGATACAGCATATGATCTAGAGCGGTGGAAGTGTGATGAAAAAGGCAAGTTATTGTGACCGACTGGGATTTGCTGGCCCCTGATGGAGGTTCAAGATTGGAGGAAGCCTTTCCAGAGCTTTCAGTTGTTGGAGGAAGCTATGCATTCAATGGAAAGCTTGGAAGAGTGGGCCGACTCGAACAGTATACAGTGACTATATTTGAATGCTGATTGGAGGGGATTTGCTATAGGTCAGATGGCTAGCGAGACAGCCATAGTGAAAAGGTCTCAGTGGCCATGGTGCTGCCATTGTGGGAAGATTGGGAGAAGGTCTTAGCAGGGGCCTAGAGCACGGCCATCTTAATTCCACCTACTGGGATCAGAACTCCATTTTTGGGACAGGCTGAGGGACTTCCTCACCCCATGGGAACTGGAGTAAGGGGGCACTGTGAGACCTGCCCCAGAAGGATTTTTGTGAGCTTTAAGATCCCAAATTGGCAGGATCTGAATGCTGAGGAAACAATCAGACAATCACCAAAGTGATTCCAACTAAGTTTGGAATAAGGATCCAGTGGTTGCTGGGTGTGCTCTCTGTTTCCTAAAAAAAAAAAAAAACCCACAGTGCTACATGGTATCCTGGTGACATATTACAATATACTGTCATCAAGGGCAAGGACTTCTGTTTGAAATGAAGGAGACAGAAGGAAGGAGGATAAGGAGGTAAAGAAGAAGAAAGAACACATGAGGAAGAAACAACAGAAAAATTCAGGCAGCATGAACAACCCAAGCAGAGCAACTCCCCCAAGGGACCATGAGGCAGCTACTGCAGAAGACTCCACCTATAAGGAATTAATGGACTTGACAGAAAGGGAATTTAAAATATGGATGATAAAGACAGTAAAAAGGATGGACAAGAAAATGGAAAGACAGAACCAAAAGTCTGGCAAGAGATATGTAGACTATAGAAAGGGTATGGCAGAGCTTAAAGAAATGAAGGAGACAATCAGGGAACGTAAACATCCAGTAGAAAATATCAAAAATAGGTTAGACCGTGGAGAAGAAAGAACCTCAGGGCTAGAGGATGAAGTCTTTGAGTTAACCCAGGTAGTTAAAGAGGCAGAAAAGAAGAGAGAGAAAGCAGAACAGTCACTTAAAGAACTACTAGGCAAGTGTTCAAACATATGAATAATAGGGATCCTGAAAGGGAAGAAGGTTGTCCCAAAGGAATAGAAGCCCTACTGGAGACTGTCATAAATGAAAAATTCCCAAGTTTTACTGAAGACCTTGACACACTCCTTCCACATGGATATTGAACCCCACGTCATCTCAACTCAGAGCCTCTCCAAGACACATGGTAATGAACCTGTCGAAAGTCAAGATGAAAGAAAAAATGCAAGCAGCCAGGAGTAAGTGCCAACTGACCTACAGAATTACAACGATTAGGATGACAGCATACTTTTAAATTATAAACTTCCAAGCTGGAAGAGCATGGTCATCCACCTTCAACATTCTTAAACAAAAGAATTTTTAGCCCAGAATTCTGTATCCTCATAAAACAAGCTTTCAAAATTGATAGAGAAATAAAATCTTTTGTGAATATACAAGCATTGAGGAAATTTTCCACAAGACCAGCTCTACAGGAAACACTTAAACCTATTCTCAACACTGACCACCACAGTGGACCACCAGCAAAGTAAACACCCAGAAGCTAAAGGTCAAAACGTAGCTTCCACAGTGGCACAAAGGATAAAACTACACAATGGACTTTCACAAAATAAGATGAATAGAACTCTACCACACTTATCAATTCTCTCAAGAAATGTCAGTGGATTGAATTCACCACAGAAGAGGCACAGGCTGGCTAATTGGATAAAAAAGCACAAGCCATCTAAATGCTGTTTCCAGGAGACACACCTAGCCTTGAAGACCCGGGGTTAAGGGATGGAAAACAGTACGTCAAGCAAATGTAAATCAGAAGAAAGGTGGGATTACAATCTTATTTTCAGATATAAGTGGATTTAAAGCAAATAAATTAAGAAAGACAAAGATGGACACTGTATACTGGTCAAAGGAACGATACAATAAGAAGACATTTCAAATTTAAATATGAATCAAACTTAAATGCGCCCAGATTTATGACACAGACCTTGATGGGTCTCAACAATATGTTATCCCATAACACCAAAATAGTTGGGGACTTTAACAGCCCTCTGACAGAACTGGACATATCCTCTAAACAGAAACTAAACAGAGGTACAAAGGACTTAAATGTGACCCCAGAACAAACGGATTAATAGACATATACAGAACACACCATCCCAAAGCTAAGGAGTATACATTTTTCTCATCAGCCCATGGTATGTACTCCAAAATTGACCACAACCTAGGCTACAACTCAAAACCTCAGTAAAATTAAAATAATAGAAATTATACCTTGTATTTTGTCAGACCACAGTACAATAAAGGTGGAACTCATCTCTAACAAAATGTTCATCCCACACAAAGACGAGGAAATTAAACAACCTTATGCTGAATGACAGTTGTGTTCAGGAAGAGATAAAAGAAGAAATCGTTCAATTCCTCAAACATAAGAACAGTGAAGACGCAAATTACCAAAACCTGTGGGATACATCAAAAGCAGTTAAGACTTGTTTTTTTATAGCATTAGATGCCTATGTTCAAAAAACAGAACTCATGAACTATCTTATGGAATTGGGTATTGAAAAACAATCTAATCCCAAACTCAGCAGAAGAAAAGAGATTAATGAAATAGAAAACAAAAGAATAATTCAGAAAATTAATGAAACAAAAAGTTTGTTTTTTGTAAAAGTAAATAAAATAGATAAACCTTTAGCCTAATTAACCAGAAACAGAAAAGTAAAATCTCTAAAAACCTCAATCAGAAACAATAAAGGGACAGCTAAGAAGACAACTAAAGCAAATAGACAACCTACACAATGGGAAAGGATATTTGCATATTTTGAATCAGACAAACCTTGATAACTAGGATCTATAGAGAATTCAAATTAATACACATGAAAAAAGCCAACAATCCCATATATCAATGGGCAAGAGACATGAATAGAACCTTCTCTAAAGAAGACCGGCGAATGGCTAATAAACATATGAAAAAATGCTCATCATCCCTAATTATTAGAGAAATGCAAATCAAAACCACCCTGAGATACCATCTAATCCCAGTGAGAATGGCCCACATCACAAAGTCTCAAAGCTGCAGATGCTGGTGTGGATGTGGAAAGAAGGGAACACTTTTACACTGCTGGTGGGACTGCAAACTAATGCAACCTTTTTGGAAGGAAGTATGGAGAATCCTCAACTCAAATTAAACCTCCCTAATTTGTTCCTACTATCTCATTACTACACATCTACCTACAAGAAAAAAATCCTTTTATCATAAGGACATTTGCACTAGACTGTTTATTGCAGCTCAATGCACACTTGCCAAAATATAGAAATAGCCTAAAGGCCCATCAACCCAGGAATGATTAACAAGCTGTGGTATGTGTATCCCATGGAACACTATTCAGCCATTAAAAGAGATAGAGACTTTACATGTTTTATATTAACCTGGGTGGAGGAACAACACAATTTTCTTAGTAAAGCATCACAAGAATGCAGAAGCAAGAATCTAATATAGTCTATTCTAATATGAAGGCAGTAAATGAGCTAATACAAGGGGTGGGTACGGGAATGAGTAAGAGGGGCAGGGGAAGAGGGAGCCAGATGGGGGTCACAGTACATGGCACCCCTCTTGGGGGCAGGACACAGTTATAAGAGGGACTTTATTTAACAAATGCAATCAGTGTAACTTAATTCTTTGTACCTTCAATGAATCCCAAATAATAAAAAAAAGTGAAAGTAATTTAAAATATATATATATTTAAGGAAAAACTGAGGCAATTAAGCTTATTTTAAGCTTATTTTTCATCCCCCCCATGAGCTTTCACATATATGGTAATTATTTTTGCCAATAACCAATCTTTCCTTCCTTCTAATAATTTATTTTGAATCTGTTATATTTCTCACTTTAATGCAACTATGTCTAAATCATTTATTTCTCTCCTGAGGGTTAGGAACAAAGGGTTTTTACACGTAATCAAGTGATAAGCAGATGTACGCTACAGAGAGTGAGCGAGTTACAGAAGCCAAGAAGTAGAATACATCATTTCACATTCATGAAATGAGAGTTTAGATTCAGAAAGTATCTGGTGAAATTAGACTTTACCTTTATGAAGATTAAGGAAAAGGCAATATATAATAAGATAATATTCCCTAAAAACTTATTCAATCTATAATTTTCCTGAGTATGAGTTTTCCTAAAAGACATCAAATTTTCAATTAGGTTAATTATGATTTCAGGTAGATTAAAGAAGACTCTTGCCCTTTCAGCCTAGGAATAAATTACATGAAAATGAGCAGTATGAGTAAGAATTGGAAATTGAAGCCAACAAGGAAGAAATCTAGAAGAAGGTTGTGTCCAGCTAGAAGGGAGAGAGAATTTAAAAACTGAAGTCAGGGTCAAGGTGATGGATGATCATAAGAAATGTTACTAAATAGAATGGTTTTTAAAAAATAGTTTGGTGATGATGCCCTTTCAGTTTCTTAGCCCTGGTAACTCACATAATAAGCAGGCTGCCGCTGTGAGTGGAATTCCACTGGGGAGCTCTGTGAAGCCGTGGAGAAGAGGCAGTTTGGAGTTACCCTCTCGAGGGAGCAAAGAAGCTGCTTACATTTATACACACATTCCTGTTAATCTTTGGCCGAGGGCTGCTCTGGGGAGCATAATTGCTGGCATGTGCTGCCTGCCATGAGTGGGCAGTGTGAATTCTGGCAGTAAGAAAAAACCCAGGGGCCAGACACCGGCTCTCACACCTATAATCCCAGCACTTCAGGAGGCCAAAGCAGGAGGATCCTCTGAGCTCAGGAGTTTGAGACCAGCCTGAGAAGAGCCAGACCCCATCTCTACTAAAAATAGAAAAACTAGCTAGGCATCGTGGTTGTGGGCACTTGTAATCTCAGCTACTGTGGAGACTGAGGTAGGTAGACTCTTGAGCTCAGGAGTTTGACACCAGCCTGAGTAAAGGTGAGACCCCGTGTCTACTTAAAATAGAAAAACTTGCCAGGTGTGGTAGCTGTGCCTGTAGTCCCAGCCACTGGGGAGGCTGAGGCAGGAGGATCAGATGAGATCAGGAGTTTGAGGTTGCTGTGAGCTATGAGGATGCCACAGCCTTGGTAAGACTGTCTCAAAAAAAAAAAAAAAAATCATGCAAAATGCAGATGCTGACAGGTGGGAGTTGGACTGGTATTTACTAAAATAGTGAGGACATGAACATATATGCAGGCTACTAACAAGATCTTCCCAACTACCCAAATAGACATAGTAAATTTTATGGATTTCTGAATGTGTATATATACAGAGTGGACATAAAGTCATATGCAATCCACTGTGATAAACTATTTCAAATTGCACACAAAGTTTATGCCCAGCCTATATATGAATTGGGACAAACACTTGAAAAGTAGCTAAATGAACACTGTAAAATACAGGAATTACTTAGATGTCACGGAAGAGGTAGAATATACACACAGTACTCTAAGTAAATTGGTTTCTGTCTGAAGGTGTTTATTGGCAGAGTGCCCTGTGATGGTCCATATTTTAGGAATTATAGGTATTTTTGAGAAAGTTGTATTTCTATTGTGGATAACACATAATCGACCTCTTGAGACTTCTCAGTAGGTTCCCTAGGAAACTTGACTGTATTTTTCTATTGTTTATTCCTCATCATCCCCTGTTGGTCTAAGTACGTAGTGTTTTGGTAACTTAAACCCACCTGTAGTGAGCAGAATGGTCCTCAAAAATGTTCCCATCCTACTCCCTGGAAATGTGTTACCATATGTGGCAAAAGGAGTTTTTCAGATGGGTTTAAGGATCTTGAGATGGAAAGATTATGATTCTGGATTATCTGTGTGTGCGCCCAGTGTAGTCAGCAAGGTTTTTACAGGTCAGAGAGAGTCTAGAGAGTGAGACTCAGGGTGACGTGGGGTGAAGAAGACTTATGTGGTCATTGCTGGCCTTGAAGATGAAAGGACACCCCAAGTCTAGGAATGAGAAGCTTCTAGAAAGGAGAGGAGGCCAGAATGATTGCTCTTTGAAGTCTCTGTAAAGGCCCTGCAGATGCCTTGATTTTAGCCCAGTGAGAACCATTTTGGACTTCATCTCCAGAGCTACAAAAGAATACATTGGCATTGTTCAAAGGAACTAAATTTGTGGTCATTCATTCCAGCAACAATAGGAAACTAACAGGCTGCTACCTATTCAACATGTTTATATAATGTCAGCGCAAGTGAATGTTTTTTTAGTTATAGCAATATTTTAACTATCTGCATACATCTGTGTAGTGGTAAATGCTGTGTTTTAATCATTGGAAAGAACCTGACATTTGAGAAAGCAAAATTGGGTTGGTTGTGCCTAACTACTCTCTATTTGGTCTCAGATAACTTTTCATTTCTCTTTGCTTTAAAATCGATCATTTGAAATGTGGCGACGTAATGATATTCTTGCTTTACTCAAGAATTTGTTGTAAGCATCAGTTGGGACAATGGGTGAAGGTGCGTCCTGGTGAGTAGTGCGTGCAGTCACTGAGCTTTGTCCGCAGATGGTAGTGTCAAAGAGGGAATCTCAGAAACTGAATATCCAAATGACAGAAATTAAGCCTGAGATTCTAGTCCATTTACCTATTTCTGAGGATTTCCAGATCAAACTAAGTACAATATGGACAAAAAAAATGTTAAAAAATTTGCCAACCAAAAGTGAGAAGTGATAACTACTTTTGCATTAAGCTTTTTTGAATTGCATTTTTCTATGCCTTAATCAGAAATATTTTTTTAAGCAGTTCCTTTATGTGAGAATAAAAACACTTTGTTATTAAACTTCTCTGCATCATCCACCTTGGGGGAGTTATGTAACTTCTAATTCTAGCTTTCCTGAAACTGGTAAAACAGTATTCTGTGCTCCCATCTTTCCTGTGTCTGTCCTAAAATTTGTGAAGACTGTTGGGGCACGGGAAGGAACAAACTGCCCCTGATGAGGGGCTCAGCCCAGCCTGTCTGAAGGGTTCAGATCAAGACTGCACTCCAAGTAGGGATTATAAAATTACAAAATTTAGGCTTTCTAGACTCCGTATAGAAGTGGTGTGATACAGTATAATAGCACAGACCCTATAATGTAGGAATAACTGGAATATGGATTTGAACCTTCTCTTCCTGTTTGTTGGCTGCATAACCTTGCACATTATTTAATCTCTCTTTGAGCCTCCATTTCCTCATCTATAAAATATCTACCTTGAAGTACTATTGTAGTAATAGTGTATTTCTGAAAAATGAGCACAGACCCTGGTTATCAATGGCAATAAAACACTAATTATTATAATAAACTTATTGATATCCCTTCCTCATCAATGGCTTTATTATCATTGTATCAGTATTAGAAAAATACTGGGATGGAGATGCTGAAATCACTCCTACTAAACACAATTTTTGATTATAAGGGCCTAAAGGAAGAGGCCTTGTCTTACTGAACTCTGTACTTTTAGGCCTCACTGTACTTTAGGACCCTGGGTTGTGAGGGGAAGGGAGAGTTTTTTCTCAAAAGAGCCTTGGTGTTTCCTAAGGAGATGTTATCCTTGGACACTTGAGGGTTCTTAAGAAAGAGTGTTTCTTCTTAAGTTGTGTTCATGCTGCCCTGGATTCTTTAGGTTTTCTTAGCATTCTCTATACTCTAGCTCAAAATTTAATAATAAATTATAAAGTGGAAGCTGGGATTGTACGGTAGTTCACTAAAATAATTATATAGGCTGTAACTTCATAGGTAAACAGTCAGTGGATTCTCAGGACTAAGTATCCAGGATTTAACACCATCAAACATTTTCAATATAAAGTGACTTTTAGTTCTTAGGTGGGATTTTTTGCTACATTCTAATTTTATTAATGCTCTATAAGCATAAAAATTTTGAGTCAGGAAATGAATTTGAGAATGGACAACTAATCTTTTTAGATTACAGTAACAAAGGTTTCCTGGCATTGTGGCTATTTTTTCATTTCTGAATGGTGACCAAAATTTTTCAAAATCAAAATTTTGCTGAGTTTATGTGGGGTCCTAGGTCAGAAATGGTATTTGTTCTACATTTACAATGCTGAGGTATTATGAAGAATGTAGAAAGGTAATATTTCTTTAGCTTACAGAATATACATTTTAAAATTTCTGAATGACATGTATTATTAAATTCTACACACACTGTCATTTATTTGAGTAAGGCAGTAGGAATACAAAATAACATGCCTTTGCAGCTGGAGCAATTTAAGTCAGATGTTCACAACCCTGGAGCATCAGACATGTAAGATACTAATATCTATCTGTAATATTATAATATATATTATAAATGTATATAGTTTTCTAAACAATTATTATATATTATATATGTTCACATATGGAGGAAAAGAGACTCTATGGAAAAAGCCATCCACTCCAGCCTCTTCACCTGAAGCTTTAATTCTAGCTCTAGCATTCCCACATGTAATCATCTATTTCTTGTGGCCTGGCTTCAAAACCTTATCCCAAGGGCTGGGCACTGTGGGTCACACCTGTAATCCTAGTACTCTGGGAGGCTGAGGCAGGTGGACTACTATTTTATACTTTACATACTTTATATATTATACATTATATTTAATGGCTACAGAATTTTGCACAGTACACCCTATCTCTTGTCTATTGTCGTTACAAGGCTTTTGCTTTTGGTATAGGACGTCATTTCAATTTTTATTAATAAGCAGGGCATATTAAATACATATACTGTATTACAGATTTTCTTGTCCCAAGTATTTTCAGCATCTATATTTTATTAACATGAAAATAGATGGTTTGAAAACAAGCTCTTCCCATCTGCTCTGTCCTCAATACTTTGAATGAAAATGGTCTTCCCAGGGACACCAAGACGTTGAGAACATTCCAGGAGAATTCTCAGCAGTACACAAGGTGGGTGTTTCCCTCTTAATCTGCTCTCAAATTTCTCAGTTAGCCGGTTACCAGACCCTTACTGAGTGTGTCCATCCTTTTGAGCCAGTCCCCACGTGCACCTCTTTCTGCAGTTGATTGAGCTCAGTTGAAACATTTCCTTACTGTGAGCATCCCTGGTCTGAACTTAAGAGACATTGTCCACCTGCCACCTCCAGCATCTGGTCCAGTTCTTACCACATAGTACATTGGAATACATCTAATGTTTGGACTTTTACACCATTATGGGCAAGACTCTCACCACCCATCATGGGGGGATTTGAATGGACTTAGTTATAATTACAGTTGACTTTTAGTATTGCACAACTTACAAAGTAGTGCTAACACAAGCAGGAAGGTATACAACATTATGAAACACATTGAACATCTTAATCTTTAGAACAACATAAAAATTATTATGAAACATATCTAAACATGATAAAGCTAATATGCAAAATTATCAGTAATTATTTGAAGGTAAATGAAAAAGAAAGCAGAGGAAGTAGGGTCTGAACCAAGATTTATGGGGTTCCAAACTTAAGATCTTTTTTTTAAGTCATGCGCTTAAGTATACTAAGGAGGAGGAGATGGAGAAGAAGAATACGGAACTAAGTAAGAGTATTAAGATACATCACGTGTCACTCTCCTTCCTACCGCAGGGCACGAGCCCAGGAGCCACACAAGGGGATCTCACCAGCTCACTTTCCTTTTCCCTTATGTAGATTTTCGTTGCAGTTCAGAATTAATTTTCCTAATGAACAATCAGTAACAGTTGCGCCAAACATTTCAATTTACAATATACATTAAATGGGTTTTCAAGTGAAGGATGCACTTTCTCTTTTTTATGACCCACAGTGCAGTTGCCATGTGTCTGGGATGCCCTGCACTCTGTTGGTTTACAGTTAAGACCTAGCTGTCCAAGGGGTCACATACACAGCGCAATTCAGGAGCTACATGGCAGTTTCCCAGCTGCTGTGGTACTACATAACCAAACCATGTAAATCAAGCTCCTAAGTGGACTCTTTGGCCTGAACTTTTCAAATTTTAATGTGCATATGGAGTGTTTCAATGTAATTTTTATCATTGCTAATAGGCCAGCTCACATAGTCCTGGGAGTGATTTACGTAAACTAAGACATTATTCCAGCAATTAAATCAGTTGGAATTAGCACCAAAGCATTTTTTTTTTTCGTGTTCTGTACACTAAGAATGGTTCTGTGCTGCACTGTTAAGTGTAACACAATCTTCCCTGTGTTATGATTTTATGGACAAACTAAGTATCTGGGCTCTGCTGTGTGCTGAAACACAGTTCACAAGAAATACTGGACAATGAATAATTACACTGATAAAAATAATTGATAAATTAGGACTGTTACAGCTAATTATCCTTTAACTTTCTCTCTTTGGTTTCATTTTCAAATACAGGGAGTTCTTATTGATTTTCTTAATTAGTGGATAATAACTTTATACAACAAACATTTGTTGAGTGTTTGCTGTTTATCCATTCCTCAGTCACTAAGTTATTTAACCAGTGTTGCAGGAGGTTGTACTGTATATGATACAGAACTCTTTAAGATGCAATGAAAAAAGTACCTGAACTTTGGACAAATGTAAATTTTGCCTTTGCTTAAGACACTTTAAGCATATATTTTTTAAAAAATGTCTCCATGGCCCATGGCAGTTTTTCTTCTTCTGAATAATCTCAGTGATGCTAAATGTAAAAACAATTATTCATTTGGAGCCAAGTCTAGTAAATACTGTGAGTATTCCTAGAATTACAAGGGAAGGCTAGTTTTGATCAACGTGTTTATACAACTATAAAATAATGAGATCATTATTGTGTGTGTGTTCTGAAAACAATTTCAAACCTGTGGTTTGGGTGTAGTCCCAGCCCCTCTTCATGGCCTCTGGGTACAAAATCTCCAGACAGCTAATCAGCGAATCACGGGGCTCACCCTTCCTGCTCTTGTTCAAGTGGGCTCGAGGCTGATTTATCTTAGGTCCAAGTCTCCCAAGGAGAAGCTATAAACCTACATGGAAAATGACCAAGACAGCACTTAATTTGAATGTGGTATTTACCAAGGCTGCTCATGTGTTCAGATTGTTTCATATGGTGATGTGCAAAGTGCCTTTAAACTCTGGAAGGTTTGCTGCTGAGTAGACGCTGTGGCCTGGTGCACGTTATCTCCTTGGTCACTTCCTTCTCCATCGCAAGTTACCAAAATGGCTAAACGTAACTTCTTGGGAGCCTGGCATTTAGACTTCAATGGGTATCTGGTTTTATGTTATTTCGTAAATGAACTCAAAGCCCTTCTCTCGTGATTTCAAGCTGCAGTTTATTCGTACCTTTTGCTTGAGTCTAGCATCTTATTCTTTCAGGTAGACATTTTCTTCAAATTATTATCATCCTCCTAACCAATGAACCTTTATTCACCCAGGGAAGAATGTGGTACACTAGCTGTAAGTTTGAAAACATGTTCTGCTCATCTTTGTTTCTACAGCTTAAAAAGATACGTGAATATATTTTAAACCAAATTTGGCAATTATATATAATGGGAATTGGAAACATGGATGATTTTAAAATAATCACCATGGGATAAAATATGAAAATGTTTTATGAAGAGTTTGTGCTGAAACAGCAGGTAGGTAGTAATACCATAGATCTACGTAATAGTTTGCTGCTTCTTTCCTGTTTTATAATGTATAAAGGATAATGAAACGAAGGAAAGTTTTATTGGGGAGAAAAAAGCAAAGTTATCCTACAAAAATTCTGTGATTAGATTCTTTTATGATTATTCTGGTCAGAACACAAATTTATACTTTTGTTAGAGGGCTTTTATATCAAATGCAGAAAAGGTGTTTTTATTTTGAACATTATTATATAGACTACATGAACACTAAACAGCAGTCCCAAACCATGTTGGCATCAGGGACCAGTTTCACAGAAGTTTTTCTATGGACAGTGATCAGGGAATTAGATTCTCGTGTGTAGCCTGCCACATGCACAGTGTTCAGCAGGGTTTAACCTACTCCTGTGAGAATCCAGGGCCACAGATGACGGGGAGCCGCTCAGGCAGTGCTGTAAGCGATGGGGAGCAGCTATAAATACAGATGGAGCTTTGTGCCCTTGCCCGCCACTCACCCCTGCCGTGTGGCCTTGTTCCCCACAGGCCACTGGCCATACCATTCTGCAGCTCAGGGGTTGGAGACTACAGCACTAAAAGATAACATTTTTTAAAGAAACATCAAAATAAATCCAGAATTAATCTACATATATTTAATTAAGTTGTAAAACATCTCAAGTTTGACATTTCTGTGTTAAAGTTATATAGGTTTTTTTTTTTTTTTTTCAGTTTCTGGCCAGGGCTGGGTTTGAACCCACACCTCCGGCATATGGGGCCGGCACCCTACACCTTTGAGCCACAGGTGCCGTCCTATATAGTATTTTTTAGTATACTTTCAAATTTCTTTTATAATAATTCCTTCAGTTAACTAATTTTTATGGTAGATTACATTTCTTTTTCTATCTTGGTTTACATTTGACTTTAGGATGTTTATTAATGCAGCAGAGTAGGTGGTCTTATAATAGTGCACATTTTATTTATTTAACCACTTAAAAACAATTATTTTTGAATTAGAAAGATAGTTTTAAAATCCATTCTTAAAATGAGTTATGTTTTATTTGATAAATATTGGTATCAAATGATTTATAAATATTGATATCAAATGATTTATCATTGATAAATATTTAGTCTAGCTGAGAATTATTTTTAATTTGGTAAACAGTACAAATATGAAAAACACTGAAGCAATTATGAACTATCTGACAATTTTACAGAAGAAAAAAATTGAAAATCATAAATATTCTCATCAAAATGAATATTTATGTCTAAGATCTTTTTCATTCCTTGTATGTGTATAAACTTTAAAATACATAATTTTCTCAGAGAAAATAGCTTACCATTTAGGAAGTATTATGTATACTGAGTATTATACTGAGGGCTATAAACTTGTCATCTCTTTTAATCATCACAAAAATATTATGAGGTAAGTGTGTTTATTTTATACTTTTTACAGAGAGATGAAACCATATACTCAAGTTCTATAGCTGATAAGAAGTACTGTTGAACAAAACTACTGTCTTAGTTTATCTGTGCATCCAGATATGATAGATATTTAAAATTATCATAAAATAATTGTTAACTAACTATGGGATATTTACACAAAATGTCATTACTTCATTATACAAACTTGTTTAGAAATATGAGTGAACTTTGACAAATCTTGAAATTCAAAACTTCCATTGTCCAAAAGCATGCAGCCTTTCATTTTTGTATTAGTGATTCAGGTGCAAATTATTTTAAATATTATCCTCCTTTTACAAGAAATACTTTTCAGGCCCAGAGCCCGAATAAAATGTTTTACTTTTGGAAATTAAAGCATGAGCCTCCATGGAGGAGATTGTGCCTTTTCTCTAGCAGAAAAAGAAAAAAAAAAATGCAGGTAAATCTGTTATTGAACAAACAGGTACAGTTATCTCAAAGCAAATTAGTTTCTGAAGACTTTGCTATTTTAGACATGATAGAAGGCTGTCGTATGTAAATGTAGCAATTTACATGCAATAAATTTCACAAATTTATACAAACATATTAATATAATTTACTGAAACAATTTCACAGTCCTTTCAAATGATGTTAAAAATGACCCAAGTGGCACACACCTCCTTGAAGAACGCATCCTGATCAGGGTTGAATTCTCAGGATTGCATCTTGCCATGTTCTGCCCAGGGTGTTACCTTTCAGAAACTTTGCATTTGCATTTTTAACCTCTTACATTTTGCATTTTGCCATTTCTTGATCCACTGAATGTTTTCTACATACCAAAATAGGCAAAATTTTCTCTAAAAGCCTCTGTCCAAAACATCCAGTGCTGAAACAACAAATGGTAGTAACTACAGCATATATCTACTAATATTTTGGTTTTTTTTCTTTCCAGTTTTATGTCAAACAGTAAAACATAGTTCAGAGACCTACAAGTCAGAATTTTGTCTTAAGTGGAACAAATTTTTACTGTTCTGAACAATAAGTTATGCTGTCAGAATTTAAATTGTTCAAATAAAAACACACAATCATTAACTGTACCCTGATGAAGTAAAAAGTAGTAAATCAGTCTCATATTTTAGCCTAAAAGTGCAGGTAAACATGCCGGAGAAAGGAAAGGATGTTTTAAAAATATCTGAAGTCATATAATTAATAGAAGACAAATTTTCATTTATATGTGAAAGACTAGTTTTAAGAAACCATCATAGAACTTGGGGATTGAATGGTTATATCTGGATTACTTAGTAAGGGGTGCAGGAAGGAACTCCAAGAGAAGATAGAACAGTATACAGCAAGGTAATAACAGTTCCCGAGAGGTTAAGAACAAACAGCAAAATTCCAGGACAGAGAAGTCTGCTGGAAATTGATACTTTATTTTGAACCAACGACTGGCCTTTTCAACAGCTATAGATGGCACCTTCAGCATAATCAGAAATACTTGCTTTGCTAGTCTCATCAGTTGTCAAGTCAGTATATTAAGTGAGGGGGACAGGGTTTTGCGCTATCGTGCAGCCTGGAGCGCAGCGGGTTCTTTATAGCTCCCTCCGGTCTCCAACTCCTGGGGTCAAACAACTCTCCTGCCTCAGCGTCCAAGAGCGCTTGGATTACAGACATGGGCAATTGTTTATTAAATTTCTGCTTTGATACAAATTCATTAAATTATTGTCTTTTTACTTATTAACTTGTTTTAAACATTTTATTTTTAAATATTGTTACACTCCCATAGGTTTTTGCCATTTTTGGCCCCTTCTTAAAGTCTACAAATTCCATTCACTCAGTTTTCCTAAAAGCAATTGTCAGTAACACCTTCACATTTGACATTGACTGTCTATAAAAGTGGCTGTTCTTAGTTTCAGAATATGAGCATTATTTGTTTTAGAAATTCTTGTCTGTTTTTCTTACTCTAATGATGGGTCTTCTAACACTAAAATATATTGATGTCTTTTGTTTAGTGAACCAGACTCAGCACTAAATCCTTGTTTTATGTAACTCAGTTATTTATTGCAATAACTGTTAAATGTACTTTGAAACATAAACTATTGGCCAAAATTACAAATAATAATATAGTGGACCACCACAGAGATTCCACCTAAACTTGAAATACTTGTGTGGCTTTCTTATTCGATCTTTTATTTGTTGCACTTTGAATGTGTAAAAACACCGAACAGTAGAATAACTTCATTATATAGATACTAAAGTCACTGTTTCCTTTTTTTTTTTCTTTTTATTAAATCATAGCTGTGTACATTAATGCACTCATGGGGTACAATGTGCTGGTAAGTCACTGTCTTATTAACAGGGAAGCTGAAATCCAGAGAAAATTTTAGTCACTTATCCAAAGTTATTTGACTAATAGTTCAAAGCAAAGGTCCGGTTTGAACCCAAATGACCACTTTTCTTAAATCCTTCAACATAATACAATATTGCTCTCAACTTAGAGGTCAACAACTGTTGCCCCATATTAGAATTTTTTAAATATTTCTTAAATAGCTGATGAAAACTTCAGTCTGAAATTAATATGTAAATGTGGCCTTGAACAGTGGATGCTATTTTGGTGGATGAGAAAAGGAAAGAAATGTTAAGTGAGAGACAGTTGACAAGGGCGTTACACTCTCCGGCAGCGGGAGTTGTGTGGTGCAGATTTATGTTGGGGAATAGAGAAGGAAAAGCTGTTTTAAAAAGTATAATCTGAATGCTGGAGAACAGTAAAGCATTTCCACTGTATGCAATCAGATATTCTAAAGTATTGGGTTATGTGTTTCAGTTTTGTTGAAAATGCAATATTTTTATGGAGTGGAGTGTGAGAAAGGCTAAAAGTAAAATAGTGTAACTGAGCTCCTCATGAAAAAACTGACCCTTCCCTGTCCTTAAGTTGTGTGCTCCAGAGACAGTATCTTTCAGTTCCTGTAATGGTTGCTGTTGGCAGTTACCTCTCTGTTTCTAAATATTACATTTTTGGTACTTTGGTGAATTTTTATGTTTATATTTTACCATTGCTCGTTATTGTAGAAGACAAAGGTCAGGCCTGTACCACTGCTTGGGTGGCCCCACCTGCTCCTTCCTCATCCCCTCCCCCCATGGACCCACTTCCCATCGGTCCATCATCTTAAAGGCGGTACAGTGTAGCTGAATTTGGGGGTAAACACATTTTATTTTACTGCAACACTATCATTTATTTTCAGTTATTTTTGTCTTTGCACAAGTTTTTAAGATGGTTTTTAAATTACTAATTTTGTTTGCTTGTCTCTACCACAAATTTTCACTCAGTTTCCAAAATAAACTCCATTGAACAATTGGTGACAAAACATAATAATGTAATCTGAAAATTTCTTTCTTCCTCCTTTATTTCTTGCAATTCTTTGTCTTTGTGCATAAGTGATGAGTGAGTTTCAAGGACCGCGTGTAGCTTTCCTTTTTTTCTCCAGTGCTGGTGTACTAATTTCCTGGTTTGTAAGTTTTTCTCTTAGCTTATTTCCTCATTTTGTGGAAGAATGTCATTTTTTTATAGTGCAATTTATGTACCATTGAATCATCACCTAGGTCTGTTGAGAATATATATCCTATGACCTGGACCTTATTTTAAGTACTGTAGCTTATAAATTTATGTCAAATCCCATTATTTGCTTCATTAGCATGTGATTATGATCAACAAAGAGGGAAGATGCCTTTTATTTTATTTATTTTTTTTGAGACAGTTTCACTTTGTCACCCCTTGTAGAGTGATCTTGCGTTAACTCACATCAACCTCTAACTCTTGGGCTCAAGTAATACTCTTGCCTCAGCCTCCCGAGTAGCTGGGAGTACAGGCACTGGCCACAACGCCCGGCTGTTTTTAGAGATGGGGTCTCACTCTAGCTCAGGCGATCCACCTGTCTTAGCCTCCCGGAGTGCTGGGATTACAGGCATGAGCTACCACACCCAGCCAGAAAATGCTTTTTTTTTTTTTTTTTTTTTTTCCAGAGATTCTTATAAAACAAATGAAATCAGTTTCTTCACTGATATTTTGAGGGGGAGGAGAGTAAATAAAGAACATAAGTTCTATTTATCTTAAAGCAAAATCCACTTTGGGAAATATGCTTGCCTTCCAGAAGTGTACCTGGCAAAGATTGGCAAACGTGCAATACTAGATTGTACCACCATTGAACTCACAGTGAGGTTGAGCTGGCTAATGTGTCAGTCATATTTTAGGTTACAATGCTAACTGAAGTCAGAAATAGAGAAGCAAATGTTTGAATTTGTCTGCATTAATTAAAGGGATACTTTCTCCTGTGAAACTTGAAACATGAATTCTACTTATTGATATGGAGCATGAGAAAATGTAAATATTTAACTCTAAGCCTCAGCTTCAGAGGTCAGATTTTAAACTTGGATTAAAATTTGGTGTAATAGTACATGTTTAATAAACTGAAATCTTAGCTTTAGGTTATGAAGACTGGTTGAATGTTTCGTTAATGTGCTAAGAATGCTGTTTTCTTATTCAATGTGGACTTTTATTCATCTGCTTACTTCTCAAAACAAACAGGTAAGAAGGATCTGCTGAAGGAGTCTCCAACACAGTACTCATTAGTCTAAATTACTTTTTAGAACCAAGACAAGATGTAGCAAAACCCCAAGCCATCACCATATTATTAAAATAAGGAATATTCTTTCCTTAACTCTTCCACTACCAGTATTATTATTTATGATGATATACCTGTTGAAAATATCATAAAAGGCAAATTACATAGAAGAAATAGTTTTTAATTTAGATGTCTTAATAGCATAAATTAAGAAATGTACTGTCATGATACTTCAGTAAAACAGCCTTGACGCCAGACATTGGCTTGAGCGGAGTTGTTTCTGAAGTGAGTAGTTAGGGGTCTAGAGGTTCCTTCCTTTATAAGGAGTGTCTGTGGTTTCTCCAAAGGTGACTAAGTGATACTGATCTCAGAAAAACTTTCCAAATCCCTTAAGATGAATTAGACATGGTGGCAGTCTTTAGTCATTTCTTTCCAGTTTGCTTATTTATTAACTGTACATCTTCCACATATTCCACCCACCTGCTGCCATACGGCACACACCCTTCAGAATAGAAGACCAGAGGTGATCCAAAATCAGTATCATAAAATAGAAGCAGGTGAGTAAATGCATTTATAAAGGAAGGTGTATACAGAATTTACACTTTTGCTACTTTGAAAAAATTCTTAAGTGGGCTTTTTTAATTATAGAAATTAAACAGCTCAAGTAGATTAGTAAAAATGCAAAATGAAATTTGTGTTTTCAGACGTAATGCTTCTGGTTAAATAATTCAACTTTGTTTTGCCCAACATTGTTTCTTAGCAACAAATTCCCCTCCCTGCCACTTTTGTAACTAATCTGGAATCCCTTAGACACAGAAGCAAGCAACAGAACAGGTCATCTGGACTTAATTACAATATACTAAACAGGTATGCTTTGAAATTCGCAAATTCTTTGGAAAGAACAAATTTAAGGAGCTGATATTTAATATTCTGAGCTCTCAAAATAAATACGGATAACTTTTAGCTTATAAACTCTGTGAAAGGAGAGACCTTGTTTACAAATAGCATGCCTAGAATGTTTCTTTGTAAATGAAAACATAAGAGGGAAAAAAATTCTGTCTGAAAAATGTGTTGGCTTAATAAATGTAACTCAAGCATAACAACAACAAAAAGAATAAAATACTTAAAAACTTAAATAGCCCCATGCGTGGTCACAGTAGATTTTTGCTTTATGTACCTTAATTCATGGCAGCTCATTTAATGGTGACGGCAGTCCTCAGATTTCATGTGACGAAATAAGTTACACAGCTCACATGCATATGTGGAGAAACCGGGATGCAAACACAGGTAAATCTGTGCATTCCCTGCGAGGCTGTTGCATAGTGTGTCGTCCTCTGGAACCTGTCCCTCCCAGAGAGCTCTATTCAGCCGAACACTGCGTCTTTGTATGTATTGTGTCATTTTAAGTAATGTGTATATATAATTGAGGGAATTGAGATTTCACGAAGAATGTAAGTTTTAAGTGAATGAAAATGAATACTGAAGTACGCTTTGAGGATTGAACCTGTTATCTAGGTGAGCAGGTATTGCCCACACGTTTCCAGTTACTCCCACCACTGCTGCTACCGCTGATGACAGCTGAGTGCCAGTATGTACTGGGCACCAGGCTGTGCATATGATAAATATTACTTAATGGCAACAGGTACCTCAAGTTCTTTTCAAAATCCATATTTGAAATTAGTCATAGATGTGAAAGGAAAGGAAATTTCTGTAAGTTTTGTTAAAATTTGGGCCATCACAAGTATAGACCAAATAATATGCTTAAAATCAAGGTTAATTATAAATCTACTGTAGTACAGTACCAGCGTAAGGGGAGCTAAAAACCAATGAAACAAATCTAAAAATCCCCCAAAATAGCCCCATATATAGTCACATGATTCATAGCAAGGGACCAGGTTCAGTACCTGGGCAGGTAGATGAGATTGTCAGTAAATAGTGCTGGATCCATTTGATGTGAGAAAACATAGGATCTTGGCCTCTATCTCACACTATACTCAAAAATTGGCTCTAATTTTTTTGTAGGTCCAAATGTGAAAAGTAAAATTATTAAGATTCTAGGAGATAACAGAATATTTTTATGACCTTGGGGTGAGGATTTTTCAAAGAATCCACCAAAAGCACTAACCCTAAAGAAAACTTCAGACATCATTAGTTGGAACTTTCACTGATCAGAAAACACCACCAGGAGAGTGAAAACGCAGCCTACACAGTCTCAGTTTGCAGTACACATACATATAGTTGACAAGAACTTGTATCCAGGACACATTAAGAGAACTCTTACAAATCAACAGCAGGCAGGACAGCCAAGAAAATGAATAAATGGTTTTAACTGGCAGTTCTTAAAAGAGAGGGTACTCCGTGTCCGAATCACACATGACGTAAACTGCTCTTTAAACTATCAGAGTGCGCTTCACACTCTGTACGTTCTTTTTGTATTTCAAAAAGTATTTTCTGAATAAACACTTTAGAAAAAGATATGAAACGTGTTTTTGAAATTATAAGCAATAAAAAGAAAACAATTCTGAAACATTCTATATTTACTTACCGAAGCATACCGTGTTCTAACTTGTTAGGTTCCCTTCTCATGATGCACAAGGGGCTGTTGAGAAATGCTTCTGCGTTATAAAAAGAAAAATAGTATGTTACCCTGGCCAGTACTAAATCTCCCTAGGAATGTTCCATTTACTAAGCCCAGCTGCTGGTGATATTCTAGATTCATTCATCTGCTCATTCTGATGTCTCAAAAGGGGTTTATAGGGTGAAATTCAAGCAAATTTTCAAACTTACAGTATGCTCTTAAGAGGCTCATAAATAATCTATACAGCTAAATTATTGTGTCTGACGAAACCCACTGTTAACAGCAGGGTTCCCCGTAGCCACATTCCCCGCAGCAGCGTCATCCACACATCAGCTTGGATAATTATTTTTTTGGTGGGGGAGGGATGGTCCGGTGCATTGTAGAATGTTTAGCAGCTCTGCTGTCATGGTTCTGAAAATGAGAATGTCTTCAGACATCCCCAGGGTCCTGTGTGGGGGAGCAGATGAGCCCTACTTGAGCACCACTGCTCCCTGTTTCATAATGTATTAGAGTAATAAAATTTAGGTTTGTTCCTTGGCACTGCCCTTAGTATCTGGAAATAATTGCATTTGTGATTTTTGGCTTCACCTCTTTGGGCTATTTTTTGCAATCATATCTGGAAAAAGGTTGGAATGAATATGTCTGAGATCATTTTGCCATTGTATAATACCAGGAAGCAGAATCAATGAGGATTCTATTCCAGAACAAAACGTCAAGGACATAGTTTTTAGTATTCAGTGCAAGAAATCAGTGTGTATAGAGAGCATTTTGCTTATACAGAGATGACTGATTCACTGGCTACTTTGGCATTAAATTAGAAAGTAAATGAATATTTAAAATTTTTTACTTAGGTTTTAATGAAGTAATTTTTTTTTTGTTTGCATGTGTGACCAACTAAAGTGACTTTAAAAAATATTTTATGCTGTTAACAGATAAAAAAGCATTCTTCATCATGACATCATTTTCAACACATACAGTACAACATTTCAGACAGAAATAAAGTTAAAAATTAAAACTTCCAATAAGAAACGTCCAATGTTAAACTAAATGCAAATGTGTCTGCTCCAGGGTCATCCGGGTGGCTCAAGCAGGTGGTGATCTGAGGGGCACAAATTCTGACTCACACCTTCCCTAAAACAGTGAATAAAATGACTTGCTACGGTTATATAAAACAGGTCCAGATTTCTATTCCATAGAAGGAAGCCATTTGAATTTCTATATGTATTTATGACTCTCTCCCAAGGGATTCCAAAAGTGAATTTTATAACTCTCTATATTAGATGGTTTCTCAAATCCAAAACCTTCTATGCTTTGCTTAAAAGAAAATATTTTTAAATAATTAGAAGATATTTTTAAAATGTACAGGTATGTGCCGCTGAAGAAATGAAGGAGCCTAGAGTTCATAGGTTATAGAGCTGCCACTGTTAACTCAGTGATTGAACCTTTCAGTTACTTTGCAGTTTAGGGGAAGAATAACTTCAGCTATCACTTATTCTATGGCAGAACGGGGAGGGAGGCAGGGAAGGAAGGAAGGAAGACCCACTGGTGATACAGAGTTTCGATCTGGTACCTGCCTTAAGATGGGTTGCCTTCTACTGATAATTCGGTTTCTTAGGACAAAGTGGTGATGTACGTGATGAATTATATGCAAAACATTTCCTTTTAAAACTTATACTAAGTTTCTTATAGTATTAAACTAATGATTTGACAAGTAATTCTCCATATGCTAAATCTTACGAACTTGTCCATAAAAATATACATTTTTTTTCAGATATAAAACGTTACTTGAGCTGGACTTGTAAATATAGTGTATAGACAGTTTAAGAAAAACAAACATTTATTTTTCACTTTGAATGTTATTTTTTTCCCTCTTTGCCCAAATACAGATAACCAGACTTGATAGTTCATGAAAATATAATACAGACTGAGAACCCTTTATAGGAAACTGTTTGAGCCCCAGTGTGACCCTCAAGGGGGCCCTCAAAGGAGCCCCACTCAGTGGAGCACTTTGCATTTCAGGTTTCTGGAGTAGGGATGCTTACTTTGCATAATGAAAATGTTCTAAATCCCCCCCCCCTGCAAAAAAAATACAAAATCTAAACTCTTCTGGCCCTAAGCATTTGAGATAAGGGAAAGTCAAACCATAGTGTGATCAAAGCTTTCTTTGATGGCTTCTTGCCCATTACTCCAACTCTGAAGATGACATGAAAGAGGAAGTGTTTCTAGGAGAAGGGGTATTTTTCATCATTCAACTTCATAAAACTATTAAATGTGTCAAATTTATATGTAATACAGTAATTGTTTGAAGGGACTGTTGGTGTTGGCTTTACAGATTTTTAAAAGCTCATTTCCACATATTGGCAAGTGCAGGACCATAACTGACATTGATCCTAGCTGTGCGTGTGGCCCCCTGCTTACTCCTGACCCCCTGGGCCACTGCAGTTAGGACAATGTGCTTTCTCCCACACATGCTTTTTCCTTAACAGCAAGAGGAAAACTAGTTTTTAAAAATCAGTGGGTAGGTGCTGAGGGTGACGGGTTCAACCTGGACCCCGCCAAACTGCAACAACAATGACAAAAAAATAATAATAACCAGGCATTGTGGCATTTGCCTATAGTCCCAGCTACTCAGGAAGCTGAGGCAAGAGAATCGCCTAAACCCAGGAGTTGGAGGTTGCTGTGAGCTGTGACGCCACGGCACTCTACCGAGGGCGACAAAGTAAGACTGTCTCAAAAAAAAAAAAAAAAAATTATGCATGTCAAATGTACAATTGTCAATTCCACCTTACATGCTAACTTCACGTTTTGACTCTTCCTAACTGAAGAGAATTTCAGAATGCAGGTGAAACCCCAGAGCTCTTCTGACTTCTGGAAACAGCTGTTCTGTCCTGCTGCTGAAGTGAGGGGAATGACTTTAGGAGCATGACTTATTGTGGACAGGAATTAACCCAGAGTCTCTGCAGCTGCCTGGTGCTGACTGTGCACACTCAATGTTGCTTTTAGGGAATCTCAAAGTCCTCCACTGAGTGTCACATGGGCTGCTATTTGCACAAATGCTGACACTTCCATGTAGAGTAAATACCAGTGTCACAGTATTAGACATTAAAATTTAAAAGCTGGGATAGTCATGACAATGTAAGGTAAACAATTCATGTTGTATTTCACTTTGCAGATAAAGTTTAAAAAGTTCCATTTTTTCCTAACCACATTCCCTCTTTGGCAAACCTGGCCCAGGAGAGAAAAGTCACAAACGGCCTCACTTAGTGTGACGCCTCTTCAGGCCAGAACTGAACATGATCCTCCTTTAAACACACCTCCTGAGGGTACCTGGGTCAAGGTTCAGGGACCACCCTGAAGCCAGCTCGGCCGTGTGCTGGCAGGGGTCACGGTCACGCCTTCCAGGTGTTACAGAGTCCCAGGGAACAGCGATTCCCTCAGCCCTCCAGAGGCCTTTTGATTTCAGGAATCTTTTCTATCAGTGAATATTTGAATCTGTTTTTGACAAATAAAAGCATTTCAGATTTTATAAGATCTGTATGAAGTCGGAGGGTGATGGTGGTGAACAAGACATTTTCACCGTCAGACACCTCCGTCAGTTCTGGCTGCATGTAGGGGGTCACTTGCATGCAAGGCTAATGCTGCACAGGGCAGATATATTCTGATACAGATTTTATTATTTGGAAAATAATTTATAAGTGACAACCCCCTCATCTCCCATCCCACAGCTGAGGCGACGTTGGCCATTTGCAGCCACCATAGCTGCACTCAGGTTGTTAATGCTGTGTGAATCATAGGGCCAGTGGCTAGGGACCACCCACGTGATGTGTACAGTGGTCCCTCCCCATCAGAGCAGTGGCCCTGTCAGAGACAGCACCTCTGCAGCCCAGCGGTTGGGGTCAGCCTGTATTTCTGTTTCCCTGAGCTGTCTGCTAAGCCAGCAAACGAGAGAGGGAAGTGGGTGTGGGAGCTGCCCGGACGTCCCTTCCTCCCCACAGGTTTACTGGTCTCATGACCTGACCGAGCAGTTTAGGAGACACATCCTTGTCTGGATCTTTGCAGTTTCTGTGGTGGAACGCTTAATGCATACTTGGTAACTGAATGAGTAAAATAATAGACTTCCCCTCTAAAAGTACAATTTAGAAAAACACCTTTTTTTCTTACATAGTGTATCTACCTACATAGAACTTGGAATATTCTACTTACTTACCTGGGTGGTTTTGTGTGGATCGTCAGCCATTGATAAACTGCTGTAGTGTTCTCTGAACGATTTAATTTCTATGAAAGCATCAGTCTTGATGTTCCAATTCTTTTGAAACAGTGGGAGATTCTGCTAAAATATAAACATTATGGTGACATTGTTGTTGAAATCCCATTCTTCATGTGATCATTTATTCTAAAATAGCTTCCATGAAAGTAAGATTCCTAATTTCAAGCATCCTGCTCAATTATATTTTATTGATACTGGTAACTAAAAATGAAAGCATTAAGAGTAGATTTCAATGCAATTTTATTTACTTAGGAGGGTAATATAAAACTTGAATAAGTTTGCGTGCTTACCAACTATGTATAAGAACTACATAAGTGAGTGAGCTACTTTAAAATACAATGTTAACGTATATCACAAGTTGTCTTAAAAACAAAATATATATTTTGTTTTCATTCATACAAATTAAAATGAATATAATTTTATCAAGCAAAGTTATTTCACTAGTGAATGTAGCTAGTATCCCATTAAACTTACAGTTCCAGGGCATTCGTTTCTGAATCCCTTAGCCAGGTAAGTAATTGACCCTGTGTTTTTCTTTGACAGTCTTATGCAAGCAAAGATCTGGAGGAACAGCTGCGCTCCGTGTCCAGTGTAGACGAACTCATGACTGTGCTCTACCCGGAATACTGGAAAATGTACAAGTGTCAGCTAAGGAAAGGAGGCTGGCAACACAACACAGAACAGGCCAGCGCCAGCTTAAGGACGGAAGACACGATAAAATTTGCTGCAGCGCATTATAACGCCGAGATCTTGAAAAGTAAGTGTGAAAAAGAAAAGGCATGACGAGCTCATGTCTTGGCCTGTGACAGGCACCAGCCTGGTCCTTCAGTGTCAGCATCTGTACCACGGAACACACTTGTAGAGCCAAAAGCAAATAGAAATTAAAAAATTACCTCAAAATACTTTTTGTGATTTCATTTTTAAGTTGATTCCTGGAAGTATAAAGATAGGTAAGGCCATGCATATCAGCACACATTTTTTTTAAATTGAAACGGTATTTTATTGTGAAGTTTTAAGAACGTGTAGATACATTTTGCACTTTATATCAGCTTAATCATTTAAATATTCTGTATCCTACAAAATACCTGCATATATTCTTTCTGATTTGGGCTTAGAAATGCCTGTTTCTCTCAACACACTCAAATCACTTTTTAAAATACCATTTGTTACCTTGTAGCTTCACAGGTAACTGGTTCAGGGCTGGACTTTTATAAAGCTGATATCTAGTGTAAATCTCCACAAAAAATTACATTGTGTAAAATGTCACAGTATAAATTGATGAGACACTGTTAAAAAGTAACTGCCTTTGATTGGTAGCTAACAGTTACTGTAAAGGTTTGATGTTGCAAATGAAAACAATGGCTTAATTGTTGAATAACATATACTTTGTCTTTCGTTTCCAAAAAATTTATTTTAGGGGAAATACGGGAGAAATAAACTAGAACACTTAGGAAGCAAGTATAATCATTTTTAATGCAATATTTAAAGAGTCAACAATGTTGTAGGTAAGCCACTAACTCACTGGAAACAATTCCAAGAGAGCTGAAAGGAACAGGACAATTTGACTTTCCTGGAGGAAGCTAGTTCAGGACGTAAGTCCCAGGTGGTAGAAAGTAGCCTTGCATTTCACACAGCTACTGCCATGACGTTACCCAACATTGCCAGATAGCCTACCAGAAAATGATGTTGGACTTGCATCTGGAACCGTACCCACCTTCTCATATACGCCTCTGTTTAAAGAGAAGCACAAAAATAGCAAACATAGCTAATGAGGGGACTCCTGGCTCTGCATGTCTGGTAAACATCTTATGTTAAATTCCCTTTTCTTAAGTGCTATGGCCTATTGGTGTAACTTTAAGAAAGCCCAATCCTATTGTATTAATACTCGTTACATGGCTGCTGAAATGAAATTTTGTAGAAAATACTCTTAGCTGTTTTGTGAAATATATCACATTCCCACCTACCGGCCACCGTGTCTTTGGTCATGTGTTGCGCTTTCACCTTAACATCCGAAATCAGTGTGAACGACCTGCCCAGCTCTGGCCACTTTTCCCCTCCTGGGCTCTGTGTAACTTACGGCTTCCCTGTGATCGGCAGGTATTGACAGCGAGTGGAGAAAGACTCAGTGCACGCCCCGAGAGGTGTGCACGGACGTGGGGAAGGAGTTCGGAGCAGCTACCAATACCTTCTTCAAACCTCCGTGTGTGTCCGTGTACAGGTGTGGGGGCTGCTGCAACAGCGAGGGGCTGCAGTGCATTAACACCAGCACCGGCTACCTCAGCAAGACGGTAGGTGCTTCCAGGCTCTGCCCGCCGGCCCCGTCAGAGCCTTCCACTGTGGGGGGCGGGCACCGCAGAATGACTTAGCTGTCACAGCCTCTTTGTCTTCCTTAGGGAATGAAGTGTAAATATTTGGCTGCTTTGGTGACACAGTATGGCAAAGACAGTAACTGATGCTTTATGACCTCTGTTCATAGGGGGGAGCTAAAGCCTAGTGCTGAAAATAAATGCACACACACATGTAAACACGTGTGCATGCGTGCGTGTGTGTGTGTGTTGGTCTTTTCATTTGGCAAGAAATAAAATGGTTGAGTTTTCTGATAATACACGTATCTCACAAATCGTGTGTTCATTACTATGGAACAGCTGTGTAGTATTGAAATAAGCCATCACCCTGAGCAAAATTCATGTTCCTCTAGGGAACACAGGAAATTCGGGGACACTACATTTTGAGTATTTTGAATAACCTGTGCAGTTCATCACCTTAGATCTTAATTAAGCTAATGGATAACCTAACAACTTCTCTTAAAAAGTTTGGTGTGGATCAGATTCTCAGAGCACACCTGCTTTGTAGGTCTGAGGTGGAAGAGGAGGCAGCTTTTTAGGGCAGGCTTATGTGCTGATGACCACGCAAGTGTTGTCTGTGCCCAGAAATAGTCAGAGAAGCCCAGGGCCACGGCTGAGGCAATGTAGGCGTCACCCTGAAATAACTGCGTTTCCCCCAATGGCTTTTCCGAGCGAATTGGAGAGTTGGATTAGCAAAGGTAATCTGGTTATGTTCAGAACTGTCCTTTGACCTTCAAAATGAAAATGAAATTATTTGAAAAATGTGTTAGATTTGATCTGTACAATATGATATGATAACAGATGAACAGTTTTTATACGAACTTAGCTGACCTATGTGGTTCTCACTGATGAAACATACTCTTATTTTAACAAATAAAAGTGGAAGATTACTACCTTAATTCCTTGAACAACATTTCCCCATCGAGTTGCACACTTCTAAATCATGTACTGTAGCCATCTGGATTTGGAGACATACAGTGCTAATTAGTTGCCTTTCTTTAAAACTTGTATTTCCTTGTTTACACACTTGATAAAGAAATAAACCATTTCAGATACGAAGATTGGCAAGAGGAAACAATATAAATTTCAGAATTTTCTATTCATTTTGCTTGCTTCTGCCTTAACTCTAAAAATTTTAAAAAGAAATTAAAAGGTGATGCATCAGGGGCCTTCTGTTACCCCTTTGTCGGTGCCTGACCAAATTCTAATTATTGGACTAACAGTAATTATAGTGTTAGGGACGACCAGAACTCGTCCTTAGTTCAGTCCCACCTCAAAATCTTCAATGGACAATAATCAAAAATTTGTTAACTACCAAATTATAATTTTATATTGTATATTATCATGAGTAATACTAATTTAACATATTTTCTTGGGTATATTTCTTATAACCTTAAAGTAAAAGATTCTTTAAAATCCTCTGGTCAGTGTTAGAACTAAACACTTTTTGAAAACAAATACTTAATTCCAGTCAGATTATTTTCCAAAAGGGAATATTCATTTTAAAATGATATTAATATTTAAAAATGTTGCTTTTATATTCATGCCAAATGCCTTGAAAGGAATTTGGCCTGCTGAGTCTCTTGAAAAAAATATGTTTTTTTAAAGTTAGAGAAAATAAATATGGGTGATTTGGGAGTTAAAATATACTTTTCTTGAATCTTTAACAGTGTGTATTTTTAAATAATCCAATTAAGGAATATGATGTATTGTTTATTATTATAGTACTAGATTTGAATCAGATAGCAATGTGGTTGTTCTTTAAAAGGTTAAGTTATATCAGTTGTATTTTCAAAGTCTGAAGGGTTATATTTCTTTTAAAAATGGAATAATGTGGAATAGACTAAAAAATGATTTTAAAGAATTATTAAAGAGAACAAAATGTTATCTAGTGAGAGTTCATTAATTGTTAGATGAAAGTTTATTTTCAAAGTGTTCATATTGTAAATAGGTAGAGTTGAATATAAGTACTGTCGTGTTGGGATGTTCTTGTTTGTTTTATTTTTTTTTTTAGAGACAGTTTCACTTTGTTGCCCTTGGTAGAGTACCGTAGCATCATAGCTCACAGCAACCTCCTCTCTTGCCTCAGCCTCCTGAGTAGCTGGGACTACAGGTGCCCATCACAACACCTGGCTATTTTTTGTTGCAGTTTGTCCCGGGCCGGTTTGAACCCTCCACCCTCAGTATATGGGGCCAGTGCCCTACTCACTGGGCTTGTTTGTTTCTTAATTTTTTAAAAATACTTATTCTATTTTCTTAATGAAAATAAGCTGCTAATTTAATTGTTAATTTCTTCCACAAATTCTTCCATGATGTCTTATTAATATAGAGGGAATGTTTTTAAATAAGCCTATTTTTAAAATGTCTTAACATTGTCTTGAGATCTTTGAAAAAGTAAAATATCGCAAAATATATCTCCTTTAGGTACTGATGACAAATGTTTTGTTTAATAGTTCTTCAAAGAAGCTTTTTTATAACACCACCAAACTCCCCCAAACCATTGATTTGGGGGTACAGTGTTTTTGTGTTACATGGCTGAATTGCGTAGTGGAAGGTCCAGGCTTCTCACGTACCCATCACCTGAGTAGTTAATGTACTGAGCGGGTAATTTTTATCCTGCACATCTGCTCCCCAGCTTCTGAGTCTGCAGTGTAAGTCATTTGTGTGACCATGAGGTTTTGGTTTTGTTTCTCCCCAGCTATCTTGGATCTCCATTTCCTCCAACAAGTCATTCAGGTCCCTTCGATGCTCCCCCTCCCCCAAATGAATAAATATAAATAACTCCCTCTCTGCTCTCCCTGCTTCCCACTTGCTCTTCTCAGCCCATTCTCTAAATTGCCCCAAATGTGATAGTTTAAAAAACACAGATCTGATGTTGTCAGTCTCCAGTATAAAGGTCTTTCAGTGATTTCCCATTGCTTTTAGAATAAAACTTAAGTCTTTTTTTAAAACTATTTTTATTCCTGTGTCATAGTTGTATATATACCTTGGGGGTACGTGTGATATTTTGATAACTGTATTCAACATACGATGATCAAATCAGGGTAATTGGAATGTCCACGACCTCAAACATTTACTTTTTCTTTGTGTTAGGAACATAACAATTTTTTGTATATGTCAAAATAGCTAGAAGAGAAAAACCTGTAGACTGTAATTTTCTGATTGTGATATCAAAATTCCTTTCATCTCACTGTGGTGTTGTACCCCTCAATCAGCTTTCCTTCATCCCCTCTTCCCTTTCCAGCCTCTGATAATCATCACCCTTCTCTCCACCTCCATAAGACCTGCTCTTTTAGTTCCCACATAAAAGTGAGAACATGCAGTATTTGTGAGACCAACCCCTTTGTCACAGCCTCTAGTCTCTGGCCTGTACCTCCTTCCTGGTGTCATCTAACACAAGTGTCCTTCAGGCCCTGTGAACCCCTCCATTCTCTGCCCCAGGGCCTTTGTACATACCTGTAAGTTAGCCTGGTCTTCTAGTTCCCTCCTCCCTGAGGCGTCAGTTCTGCAGACCTCAACTCAGGTGTCAGGTAGCTCAAGGAAGTCCTCAGGTGGGAATTTTCTGATGTCCTTAGATTAGATCTTTCTTATAAATGCTTTATAATTTCCCATACTTCTTTTCCGCATATTACTTACTACAGCTTGTAAGCACATAGTTTGTAATCATATAGTCATTACTTGATGAATGTCTATCTCCTCCATAAAGGAAAAAATGCACCTGTTCTATTCACAGTATCTGTCACAGAATCTGTGCACACATCCCCTTTAGAATCACATAGAAACTGAACCAGAACAAATGAAAATACAGACACATCCACAGCATTTACATGTTTCTTTTACAAATAAGAGAGAACATTTTTCTTTATTCTCCCAGTAATTGGTCTTCTACCCCCACTCTTACTTACTTCCAATCCCTGTGCCACATTTTAGCAATGATTGTTTATTTTCTGAATGCTAAATGAGAAACTGAGAACAGCTCTTCCCTGGTGTTGAATCACTGGAGGCTGCTGCAGCACCCCGCTGGGGCCTCAGGAGCTCGTCTCTTCTGAGTGGGGATTGATTGGTACAGGTGCTCAAAGTTGTTACAGATTCTGAATGGCACCCTATTTTGAGACAAAATCCCCTAACTTGATTTCCTGAGCCCTCATAATCTGGACGCCACCCAAGTCTCCAGCCTCAGTGATCCCTGCTCATGTGTCCTCACAGACTAATCCCCGCCAGAACCCAGAGCCTTTTAGTTCGTAGGTTATATCCATTCCTGCCACCTCCAGAGTCACACCACTGCACTCTTGTTTTTGAAACTTCTCACACTCAGGCACGGCCTCCCACAGCAGCCTGTTTGCTTGTGTGGCAGCCTTTGCTGTCCACATTTTAGCACTGTTACCTCACCCAATGGACTGTTTTATTCCCTAAACTCCACGGACACGACTATGTCTGCTTGTCATGCTGGGGCACAGCCTGGTAGACAGCACTCAGGAGCCCAGTGGAACAGAGCAAATGCTCCAGTGAGAGGAGGCTCGTGGACAGGGAGAGGCGGGACATGAAGGAGTCAGAGTGGTGTCAGACCAGGAGGAGCGGGACAGAATCCTAGAGAAGTAATCAGCCTTTTAAGAGGAGGCATCACATTGGTAAATGTTATAAAAAGCCCTGGTGTGTTATTAACACTTAGAGAATTCATGCGTCAGAGCGAGAACCAAAGCCAAGCCAAGCCAGTAACAGTGACTGTCCCCTTGTTTCTTCTTTGATTTTAGATCCATCCTTAATTCTGGTTACAGTAAAAGAGAAAATTTAAATTCATTTTGGCAGGTGTGTGTTTTGCAAGCGCTACGTGGTGCTTCCCATGATCTTTCCTGGCAGGTCTGCAGGTCCCCCAGTGGAGCTTACCAGTGAGCACGGAACAGCAACACTTACTGGGTAGTAACAAGTAGGTTGTGCGTAAAATAAAAGTACAAAGGTTGGGGTGGTGCCTGTGGCTCAATGGGGAGGGCGCTGGTCCCATATGTCTCAGGTGGTGGCTTCGAGCCCAGCCCCGGCCAAACTGCAACAAAAAACAGCCGGGTGTTGTGGAGGGCTCCTGTGGTCCCAGCTACTCAGGAGGCTGAGGCAAGAGAATCGCCTAAGCCCAGGAGTTGGAGGTTGCTGTGAGCTGTGACATCACAGTACTCTACCTAGGGTGATAAAGACTCTGTCTCTAAAAAAAATAGAAAGAAAAGTACAAAGGTTATGGAAGTGCATATAGAGGTTTATAAACCCAAACCAAGGGAGGGCCAGGTCTAAGGCCATGTTCCTTCATTTGTGTTTAAGTTTTTACTAACATCACAGTTTGTAAAAGCTCGTACTTAAGTCACACCTTTTCCAGAGTTTATCTGATTTATATTATCAGTGTAGCACAAATGGGCACAGTGACGATGGCTTCAAATCTAAAAGAAGGTTTCTTATTACTATATGTTCTGAAGGCAAAAAGAAGTTTTTGTTTGTTACAAGAGTTCCAGACCCAGGTTTTAGCAGTTCATCAATTGGATTCATATAAATGGAAAGGACAATACAGCCTAAGCAGTATTAGCCCAAGTTTGTTGTGATACGTCGCAGACATGTTTTCTGTGGAGCTGGTGAAGGGCGGTTGCCAGGATGTGCTGGGAAGCAGCCCGCAGTGGAAAAGTAAAAGCAGAGGCACAAGTGCCCTAATCAGTGACAGTGGCCTCAGAGTCCCCCACAACTAGTGTCCACGAGGCTTTGGAAAGCTAAGTAGATCTCACGTCTTTCTGACCTTTTTCGTATACATATACGTGAAGTGTATGTAACCAGGAAGGTGGAGGTGAATTTTGTAAGTCATCTATGTGGTGATCAAAGTGGGAACAGAACAGAGTCATCTTCTGCTTTCGAGTCACACATCTGGGTTAAAAACTTGCTTAAATGTTAGTATTTACCTTACATACTTTTCTGAAGGTAGAAGTGAATAGAGAAAAAATACTCAGCCCATGGGCCTCCTTGAAAACCTTGGGATCAGAATTCAAGAAGGTGGAGGTCTTTGCAGCGTCCGTTAGCACGGAGGCAGCTGTCCCATCTGGGAGACGGCCCCCGTGAGCTGTCGCTGACACACGGAAGCCATGGTGTCTGCAGCAAAAAATACTTAATCCTAAGTAAAATAAGGGTCTATGCCATGAAATGTAGAGGTATTATTTTGCCCACAGTCAGATATTTCTTCCATCAACTAAATACAACAGTGCAGCCTTCTGGAAGGTGAATTTATCGCCTTTACACGTATTTAGCAAGAGGAGAATAATTGGTATTGTACCTTTAGCAAATGACCGTATGGGAGGCACAGTGGTTGGAAATCACGTTTTGTTCTGATTAAGAAAAAGAAGAGCTTTACAAAAATAGAAGTTATCAGAATTTTAAGAATATTTGTCTTTAGAGCATAATTGATGCATCTGTGGAAAATACCACTTTTTTCCCAAATTGAGATTTTTATTTTAATTGTAGTACTATGTTAACATTCTACGCATACTATGTTAACAAGATGTTAAAATTAATTCAGTGCCAGATGTAAAATCTGCTATTTCATATTCTTCCTAGACCCAGTTTAACTTCCATAGGCCCTTCATAGCTGGCCTTGTGTTTGGAATGCTACAAAGTGAGCTCTCAGTTTTCACCTTTTTCTAACTTTAGAGATTATTTTTTTAAATGTATAGTTTTTAAAGTCTGATTTTACAGTTATTATTCATATTCTCCCTTGGCTATATATTGTTTTTATACTTAAAAAATGGACTCAAGTTTAGAATATTTAAATTTAAATTTAATGTGGTAGTGAGATAGGAGGATCTGAAAAGAAACTGGTTGTATTTTAGGTATAAAATGTTATACAGGGCCGCATTTTTTGGTGTTGTATTTGAATGCACACAAACATTTCTTTAGAATTCAGTAGTAAAGTCTAACACAGGACTGCTCAGTAAGGAAGTTATATGCCTTTTTCTTGAATAACCTTCACAGTAAGTAGAATAGGCACCGTTGCTTTGCCAATATAAACGACCTATTTCAAAATAGGGCTTCATTGCAAGTCCATTCTTGTTAGTGAGAATTGACTATTAAATATTCTTATTACAGAATGCCCAGGAGAAAACAACTGGGAAGCTCTCAGTTGGAAGTATTTGCCATTTCCTCATTGTATATGTTTTACAGAATACACTGATTATTTTTTTCAATTTCCACCCTTGCTGAGATCTTTTAATGTAAGTCCTTTTGATCTTCTCAAAAAGCATTAGCTGATAGCATAGGCCTCTGTAAAACTGTGTAACATCAGTCTCTGTAGTGAATTTTGTTGTTACAACTTGAAACCTAAATTAGACACAAGTTAATATGATATGTTATTTAAGAATAATTCACTTTTTTGCATGAAACTATTTTAGAAAAATTAATCATTTTCAGAATAGCAAATTACAATTGATTATATTTTCAATAAAATATATTATCAATTAGTATTTACTAAATAAATACAGTTAGAACCTCTACAGTTGACCACCTCCCTACACTGACCACCTCCTCAAGTCGACCTAGTTTTCGACATGCACCATGTGTACAGATTAGTACAGTTGGCCTAGTTCCTTGTGTTGACCAGTCTGTTATAGTCCCTAGCATGGTCCCTTAATAATTTCTACTGCATATGTATGTGGCATTATTAACTAATGTTGAATAGTACATAAATTTTTTAGTCTGAACTTTAGAAAATGCTGTGTCCACATAAAAGCACAAATAACCTGACAATAGTGTAATGAAACGTTAAGAACCCACTTACTGTTTCACACATGGAAACAGTGTGTGACAGAGAATTATAGTTACTGTATCAGTTAAGATAGTTATTTAATGGCAGAAATTGATTTTACAAGGGTGACCAGTTCTTGCTCTCTATCAGCATTTATGCTAAACTATTAGGTATTTTAAAAATGATATCAAAAATACATGCGTTTGTCTTTTCTCATTTACTGCTGTAAGTTTTGTGAACTCAAAGTTGCAGAGGGGATGAGGCATTAAGGATGACTTAACCTGAGATTCAAGCAAGAGGCACAGCCTCATGTGTACTCTGAAAGCATTCGCTGAAAACTAGACAAGAAGAGACTGTGAACAGAAATTTAAAAATTTGGAATCTCTTGAGAAAAGATTCAGCTCTGTCTTGGCCAATGATGCTGATAAAAAGGATGAGGGAGAGGAAGAGGAATCAATGTCACTGTGAAATCACCATTGTTATCCTGACTTTATAGATGAAATGGAAAATTTACCTAAATTCCCCGAGCCTCCAAGTCACAGAAGGGGCAATTACAGATCTCCATCTCTAACTAATGTCTATCGATTTATTAAGACTAAACCTTTGTTATTCTTCTACCTCTAGTAGATAGGGAGGTTGCCAGTTATTTAAGAACTATATATATTTATCTTGGGAAGCAGACATGTGAGTTTATAATGTACTTCTAACTATTAATGATTTTTTCAGTTCAAAAAAAGTTTACATTTTCTAAGCATACTTTTTAGGAATTAAATATGGCTACACAAAATTCACAAATTGGTCTGTAAATAAGAAAATGGAATTTACTATTTATTTAAAAGGTAGTAAGTGGTTTAATCATGTTAAGAGCCAGCGTGGTACACTTTGTCTTCCTGCACACACACTTATACACTCAGATGTTCCTCGTTTTTCTGCAGTTCATAGATAATAAACCTGAATTATCAAGACTCTACTTTTAATTTTGGTCAAAGGCATCTTTCTCTGTATCCTTAACATTTTTCTATACTGATAAAGTAGGAAATTAAGGAAACTGCCTTAAAACTCATATTTAAGTTTGGAGGCAAAGGACAAGAAAAGGTTTTTTTTTACTTTACTTTTCAGTCTTTGTGTTCCCTTTGATCTAATTAATTGAGTTCAGCCTGCCAGCTGCTTCTTGGACACAAGTAGAGGAAGTGAGACGTCAGGAATTAGGGTTTTGTTTTCCTTTGGCTTTCGTGCCCCTGGCCTGTCTCTGATCCTTTCGGTCACAACTTTTGAGAGCACAGAGCTGGGCTTGGTTTTGCCTTCTTCACACTCGGAGTTCCTCATCTCACCAGAACTTTCCTCACAGCTGCCATTCCTGATACTCACCTGATCCTTGAGATTGTGGACGGTAGACACCCAGGCTGGGGGATGTCTGACCCTCATCACCGATGCTGCTCACCATCTCCACTTGGGAGCGCGGGGTGGTGTGGTACCAGGAATAGCCGTCATTGGGAGCAGGAACAGAGGGGCAGAGGGGGGAGAAACTCCTCTCCCATGGTAGCTTCTGGCTTCCTCAAGCTGGGCCTTACTTCCACCCTGAGGCTCTGCCCTCTGCCTCATGTCACTGGTTATATTTTAGGTATAAAATGTCTTACAGGGAGGCATTGTTTGGTATCATATTTGAATGCACACAAACATTTCTTTAGAATTCACTGCAGACAGTGCCAAATACAGCCGAATTCGGGCATTCTGGAGGCAGAAACCTTCCCAGTGGCCCAAGCCACAGAGGGAAACTCCAGCTCCACGGGGCACCTGGCGTCATCCCCACCCCACCCGCGTCCCCACCACTGCCCTCGGAGCCACCACTTGTCTCACTTCGTTCGGCCCTGTGACCGTATCCCTTTGGAAGCTCTCCTTCCTTTGCTTAGGGTCACTTCTCCCTGTCCCGCCTTCCCAGGCGTGTTTCAGAGGTCACTTGCCTCTTTTCACGCCTTAAGGGTTCATGTTCCCAGGTTGTAGAAAGTGTTTCCTGTACTGCTGGTTCTTAAATATCCTAATAAATGTCTATTACTACACATTTTACCTTTTCATTCAGAATGCTCTCACCAAGAAACCGTGCCATTAACCAAGACTTCAGTTACAACTGAAACGCTCACGATGTTTGAATGGCTCTCCAAAGCTCTGACACATAACCCGTAACTGCCTACTAGATAGAAATTCCTGGGCTTTTGTTTACTGACCTGTACACCTTGTCAGCATTTACACTATTTCAGCATTTAAATAAGAAAATTTAAATTATACCAGTATAAAAATTAAAAGGGCTGGGCACAGTGGCCCATGCCTATAATCTCAACACTTTGGGAGGCTGAGGCAGGAGGATCACTTGAGGCTAGGAATTCAAAACCAGTCTGGGCAATATAATGAGACCCCATCTGTGCAAAAACTGTTAAGAAATAAGCCAGGCATGGTGATGCAGGTCTGTAGGCCTACCTCCTCAGGAGGCTGAGGTGGGAGGAGGACTTGAGCCTTAGGTGTTAGAAGTTACAGTAACCTGTGAATGTACCTCTGCCTGAGTGACAGAGCAAGACCCTGTTGCTAAAGTTCCTAAATGAAGAATTTACGAATTAATAATTGCTTATTTTTTTAGTGCTGGTTCTTAACATAAGGTTCATTTAAAAAGAAAAGTTGTAGCTTGTGTAGGCACTGCAGACTTCCCAGTCTTAAAATAGCTGTACACAGTGCAAAGGATTGCCAGCACTGCAACATTTCACCTAACAAAAGATTTCCTCCAAATGACTTTATAGAGAAGAAACTGGTCAAAATCTTAATAGTGGCCTATGTTGAGGTCCTGCATTGAGGTTACCTAGGTAGAATCGCCAGTGCTCGGAAAATACCTAGAATCTTGAGGATATATGCAAATTATGAAAATTTACCTATACCACATTTGTATACGTTAGCTTGTATAATCTTTGTGATAATCTCATGAAATAATTTGAAAAATATTACTGATTTTTTTTTTTTTAAACACAGCTGGAAAAAGTTCAATGACTTTTCCAAATTCATAGGACTTAAAAGAGAGTATAAAGGAGCTAGTTAAAGTATCCCAAGTATAAGCGTTGGCTCTTGTAGAATGTATTGTCTTCATAAGAAAAGTAGCTGAGTTCTTATATGAACATGTAATGAATATATATTTGAATGAAGAAATGTACATTTTATGATTTAGATATTTCTGTAATTTCATTGTTCAAAATTCGTTTGAAAAGTCCCCCTGTTGATGTGGACAAAATTAGCAACTAATTCCATCCTTTATTAAATATTTGCAGTGATTTTCAATGGAGGGCATGAAATTATAACAAAGGGCCAATCCCAGGGCTCTGGATAGTCTCATTTTTTTAGTACTGCTTAGATTGCCATAAAGATAGCAAGTAATGCAGGGCTCACCTATAGTTAATGACCCACCAATTGATCTTATTAAGCCGTTAGTGGGCAGGATTTCACTTTTACCATTTCTTACTAGTAATTATTTAGAATTTAAGAACCTTAGGAATTTTCCACTTAGTTTTACTTAATTATTTGTGTCTTTAATTTAAAACATTGTTTTTGGAGAAGGATGGAGGACAAGTAAGTTTCTTTATAAATGAAGCATTCCCAATTAGACTTCATTTAAACTAAATTTTTAGACATAAAATGCTCTACCTTATCGTAAGGTCACTATTTTTATAATGCCTTTGCCAAAAATAGCAGAAATACAGATTTATCTTTTAAATATGGAGTGTGTTTCAAACACAATAAATTCATAAGAGATCTGAAAAATATAAAATTACACAGAAGTAAAAATGTTATTTGAATGAAAATTAATTTTACATTTATGTAATTTATGTCTATATGTGCATTTCACCTAGAATAGGAAGCAACCAAGCATTTCTGGGTTGTGGGGCCAATAGCTTTGCTCTTCAATCACAAAGATGTTTTTAATGTCTGTGCCCCTTTTTAAGTTACTAGAATATTTTGATATCAGATAATCTGGGACTCAAACAGTTTCTTTTTCTGGAATACATTGGTCTCTCTTTGTTCTGAAATCATTGATTGGTTACCATAATTCTAATACACCCGCTAACCAGTGAGGTAAGCATATGGGCTATTTATTCTGTTAAACAATACCAATCAGGAACAGAGTCGTCTTTACATTATAATATATGCTGTGCAACATGCCCTACTTGGTTAAAGAACTAATTTCACTTTTTTGGACTCCAGTATTTACCATAAAGGTACTTTACAGCATGCATTTAATTTTTTCTTTGTTGTTGTTTTTTTTGTCCCTTCTTTGTAGTTATTTGAGATTACAGTGCCTCTTTCTCAAGGCCCCAAACCAGTAACCATCAGTTTTGCCAATCACACTTCCTGCCGATGCATGTCTAAACTGGATGTTTATAGACAAGTTCATTCAATTATTAGACGTTCCCTGCCATCATCCCTGCCACAGTGAGTATGAATTAAATCTGTTTTTTTCTACATCCTCTACTAATACAGCATTTTCAAGTAAACACAAGGTTATTAAAGGAAGTTTTATGAAATTTGCTATACTATACTTTGCATCAAATACAAAACAAAGACAAATTTTTCTTAGAGTATATCATGAAAATAAAATAAAACTGAGGCAAGGGAAGTCCGTTCTGAAGGCACCTGCTTCCCAATATAAAAGCAGCATTTCTGTGAAGTAACACACATGCTGCACACATGCGCAGGGTGTCATCAGGTAGCCTAACTGATTTAACATTTATGAAATCAGGTATGGTGGGTAATTTATAAATGATGTTAAAGTTCAAAGTGCTTAAGCCTTGATAAGATTTTAGTCCAAACAAAAAGTAAATATAAATAATTTCAGATGCTTTGTCCTCTGATACTTAGGAACTTTCTGCCCCCAAACAGGGATATAACATTTGTTTTTTAGGGTATCCCATGCATGTGGATAAACTTACATAATTCTAACATTAGCAACAGAGTATAAATAAATTGATGTATAAATATACTTACTACAAATATATAAAGAAAAACTTCCATTGTAGGGGACTCAGTGATAGATGCAATCTGTCCTAAGTGGTCTTCCCCACTGAATCTACCTAGCAGGGTGGAGAGGTGGCCTTTGTCCCAGAGACACCTGAGTAAATCTGTAGGATAGCCTAATTTGAATGACAGATGTTTTCCCCCTTGAAGTGAGAAAGAGCAGATCTTACACCTGTGAATAATTGATGCTGATAGAGCAGAGACCTTTGTCACCTAACTGAACAGGATGAATTTTGTGCAGTTTCATTCCCACAGTCCTGCTCACCCTGGTCCCCTCCACAATTCATTCATTCTGAGAACTTCACCCATTATCTCTGGGCTCATGGGTTCCAGAATTACTTTTGAAGATCTGACTGTGTTCTTGAATTCCAATATTTTATCTGTCTCAGAGTGCTACATTTGTAATTGTATTAGATATAAGAACAGAACCAAAGATTTATTAAATCTATTTCTATTTTTTTTCATATACTCTGAGGCCTCAAAGTCACACAATTGTCATTAATTTTTTTTTTTTTTTGGAGACTCACTATGTCACCCTTGGTAGAGAGCCGTGGGGTCAAACCAACCTCAAACTTTTGGGCTCAAGCAATTCTCTTGCCTCAGCCTCCCAAGTAGCTGGGACTACAGGCGCCCAGCACAATGCCCTGCTGCTTTTAGAGATGAGGTCTCGAACCTGTGAGCTCAGGCAGTCCACCCACCTTGGCTTCCCAGAGTGCTGGGATTACAGGCGCGAGCCACCGTGTGTTCCAGTTTACACTTCCATTTTCTTTGCATCACTGCCATCCTTGCATACTGGGTTCTGCACATGTGCCCAAGATGATGCAGCTGTGTTGATACTGATTTCAAGGGATCATATCCTTCCCCCACTTCTGTACAGGGTCACAAGTAAGTTTCCAAGGCATCATTTATTTCATTAGTCTAACCTGAAACAGTCTGTGACTCTCAAGTGCTCAGAGAGCTCAGATCTCACCACCCTGCTCTGGGCCAGCCTCCCTTTCCCATTTTGTCTCCCACTCTCAGCCCTGGCTGTGTTTCACAGAGTCTGGTTCCCTGAACACCGAGCTCATTTCCTGCTCAGTATCTTGTTCTATTCTTGCCCTGGCTTGAAATCAGTTTCTTTTCTGCCTGTCCAAAGCCCTGTCCGTTTCCCAGAGTTCAGATTCAGGTCTCTCTGCTGCATCTGACTGGTCCACATCCCACAGCTACCTCCGCTGCTTGAACACCCGCTGCGCTTACTGACCGACCTTGCTCATGCATGGCCCTGGCAGGGTCTGTAATGCTGCAGGTGAGACCAAATTCTGACAGAGGCATGGGAGAGGTTTATTTCCCCCACAACGCCAAGCTAATAACACTAACAAATAATCGAGCTGTTGCTGTATACTCACCCTGTGTACACATCATCTCATCAGCCATCCCAGCAGTCACCATGCAGTCAGTTCGAATATTCGCCTTCCCTTACAGAGGAAGCAGGCACAGGAACAGCTGTGGGCTACCCAGCAAATGTAAAGGCTTACGAAGTAGAACAGAAGACTGTCCACTTGCCTTTCATACCATTTGGCCTGTTTCATTTTCTTCATTATTTATTCATATAACGGCTACCCTAAGTGCTGTTGGAAGTCAACAAACAGAGGGTTGTACCAAAAAGGAGCCTGGCCTTGGAGTGAAAGCCAGATCTGCACTCAGGTCGGCCACTGAAGAGCTATTTATGATGGGTTTGGTATTTCATGTCTCCAAGCTTGAGTATGCTTCTATATGAACTGTAAAGATGTGGAGAGGGCTGAGGGAAGCTCTGACCGGTGTGCAGCACTTAGCCAAGTGTGTGGCATGGAAGAGCTGTCCCTGAAGGGGGATTCATTGTTGTTAAGACCCAAGTCTGACTCGTTCACTTGTCCCTGTGTTGTCCAGTGGAGTTTTTTTCACCACTATCTATAAGAAATACGTTTTATATTCTAAACTCATATGTGTATCGCATATGTATATATACAGTCTGTTTTACATATGGCATGTATAATACATAATTTTAAAATTAGGTAACTACATAACTTTACATATAAAACAAATTACCATTTGAAAGTCTTCCCCCCTGTAGTAGTGCTGCTCAGCCTACATTAACACACCCCTGGGGGTTCTTTCATAAACATTTTTCTAATCAGCTTCCCCCATGAAGCTTTAATACCACAGCTATGCTGTGTATCTCTTTAGACCCCTGTGTGTATCTGTGCTTTATACATAAAAAGGAAGTAAGATGTTCCCTTTGTTATTCAGTGTAGGGTTATAATGACAAAATTTTTAAGTTAAAAGTTAAATTGAAAATTTTAAATCTGTTAGCAGCTAATATAACTTTATGCCCATATTTGCCAAGAAACTTTAAAAGTAATTTATCTACTAAAATAAATTGTAATACCTCAAATTACATACACAAAATAGCAATTGATTTGCATTGTTTCTAAAGAAGTAAAATTCAGTCATTAAAGGACTCTTTTTGTAAAATGGATCATCCATAAACTATCTGTCGAATCACCAAGATAGACAGAGTGCTCCAGATACTGGGAGGACAGAGATGTCCTTGGCTGCCTCTGACCTCAGAGCACTCGTAGTCAGGGAGGAGGAACGCAGGTCTTATCATCATGAGCCACACACAATCTCCCACTGACCCTGCCGCGGGCCTGCGTTCAGGACACACCTTATATAGCACAGGGCCTGGGAGGGTAGACTCACCTTTCTCATCTATAAAATGATACAGAATTAAGAATGTTACATTTAATAGTGTAGAATTTATAACCTAACCCTCATAATTTGCTCAGCAACCTTATACAATACGATACATTACCCTGATGTTACCTAACAGTGTCATATAATAGGAACGGTCCCCTACTCACGGGAGCACTATGAGGTGTACAGTTAGCAGCCAGGGTTACATGCAAGCACAGTGCCTGGCGTACAGCAAGCACCTGATAAACCATGGCTGCTGTTTTTAAGAATGTCTTACAAATGAGAAAAATTGAGTCTTAATGTGTACAATGCTAAACATCTAAAAAACTGCCAGAAAAAGATAAAAATTCAAGTCATTTTCTCTCTGACACCCATGCTTTCTCCCCAGTATCTTAGAGTACCTCTAGTATTGATAGCAAAACTTTCCAGTCCCAGGATCAGCGTTGTCCTCATCTCAGAGGTAGGAACGATTTCCTCCAGCAGAGGCAGCTGTTACATGTCAATATTCATATTGATGTTCTCACAGATGATTTTTCTTCTCTATAATTATCTCCTACTTTCTGTACACCAAGCTCCCTGTGTTCTGGGCCCCATCTTTATGGACAGAGCCATCTTGGGTGCAGCAGGGCCCCCTGAGACTTTGTGTGGCAGGAGTCAAGTCTGTTTATTCAGTTGTCATACTTCTGTCATGTCTTCTGTCTATGGAACTCCGCACTAGAAAATCCGGGGCTCTAAAGAGGAATCTAATTCCTTAACCACAGGAATTCATGCACCAGAGTACAGGCAGATATTTCTAATAAGTGCATAGAGCATGGCTGTGCTCTACTCTGCCACTCTGAACAGCGTCCGTGAGCCAACTAGGTGCTAATAATGCGCTGGGCCTCAGGGATATAAATACAGAAACACAGAATCGCTGCTCCAAAAGAAATCTCATACTTGAGTCTAGCGTGTCAACACATAACTGGAATCAGGACGGCAGTGTGACTGTGTAGAGGGAACCAAAGGGACATACGTGAATCCAGAGAGATCAGCAGAATCACATACAAGGTGGGACACTTAAGTTAGCGAACTCTTTCTAGAGAAAGTGCTTCACATGTCACTGCTGAATATCACAATGGTCATCTTCGAGGTCCTCCCTTAGGGGATGCTATGTACTGACACCAGGGCCTGGTTCACTCTTAAAAGCACTTTCCTAGGATGAGTTTGTGAACTTAATTGTCAGACCTCTTGTGCTATGCCATGGATGAGCTTTTTTCTTTGAGACAGGGTCTTGCTCTGTCACCTGGGCTAACGTGCAGTGGTGTCATCATAGCTCACTGAACCTCAAAATCCTGGGCTCAAGCGATCCTCCTACCTCGACCTCCCAGAGTGCTAGGATTACAGGCAGGTGCCACCACCTTTTGGGCCTTTGGGCCTTTTCTTAAAGTCTCCTAGGTACCACTAAAATGTCTCTGCAGGAGTGTGGTAGTTGCATGTTTGCATTTCAGAAAGAACAGGCTGATGGCAGGTGATGTATGTACAGGTGGTGGGAACATTTGGGAGGAAGCCTTTTAAATAGCCCCAAAGAAATGTAGTTAGAATGGAGGCCATGGCAGTGAAAAGGGGGGTGGAAGGAAAAGAGAAATGGTGTCTGAAATCCAAGAAAACATAGGAAGTGGGTGCTGCATGGGGGCAGTGGGATGGAACAGTGATGCGATTCCCAAAGATGGAGGAGGACTGGCCTCTGCCTGCAGCGTTCCTAAGAAACTCAGGTGGTAGGTCCAACGGCTGGAAGATTTGAAGGTAACCAAGGGAAATAGAGAAGTAAGAGGAGGAGCCACAGGTGGAACCCAGGGGAAATGGAGGTTTTAAGAAACCTGGAGAATTGGTAAAGTCTTTGCAAGAAAGCAGACAATTAGGATAAAAGCTGGAAAGAAAATTACTTCCAAGCCCATAAAGACAGGAGTTAGGGAAGGAGGACGTGGTGAGAGGTCAAATATCAGAAAAGTCCAGAAAGACCAAGACCGACCTTTAGCTGCAGAGCAGGACATAGAAACGTATGTTTATTCTTGAATAGTTTATCACGTAGTAGGAGCACAGAGGGAGAAGGGTTTTGACAAAGGAGTGTGAACAGAAATCCCATTTACATACCAGAACCAGAACCACAGGAAGGAAATTTTCTCAACATCACACAGCTAGAAAAGTAGCAAAGCAGATGTTCAAACTCAATTAGTTTGGATATAATCCCTGTTGGGGTGTGGTCATAATTGCATTTTCTGGTTTTTCATTGAGACATAATTTTGCATATGTATTTATGGTGGATGTCTACCACCCCAAACATTTGTTGGAAACATTTCAAATCTTTTCTCCTATTTTAAAATATACAGTAAGTTATTATTAACTATTGTCACTTACTATGCTATTGAGCACCAGCACTTTATTTCTTCTAACTATATTTTTTACCCATTAGCTAACACCTCTTCACTGCCCATCCTTCCCAGCCTCTAGCATCCATCACCCTACTTCCCACCTCCATGAGATCAACTTCGGCAGCTCCCACACACACGTGAGAACGTGTGATAGTAATTGTCTTCCTATGTCTGGCTGATGGCATTCTTTTTATGGTATATATGACACCAAATATATTTTTTCTTTATTTTAACTTTAAAATTAAACATATACACATAGTAATGAACAAAATGTACCCCTCCACTTCAATTTCTAATTCAAAGACTATTTTGTCATATTTCCTCAAGATACAACCCAAAGCCCCGGTCTCCACTGTGGTAGTGCTGTTCCCACAGGTAACCATGACCCCGAAGTTGGGTCACTCTCATTCTTGCTTCTCTCTTTTTATGGCATCTGGATTTATTAACTTACCACAAGAGATGCTGTAGTACAGCTTTGAGTGTTTTAAATTTCAGGGTAAAGAACTGGCATTAACCTTTTTCTCTAGGCATTGTGTTTTAGAGATGTAATCATATTAGCATTTGTAGGCCTTGTTCATTTAATAGTTAAGTAGTCTATTAAATAAAGTTTTTATTTTCTTAAATGATAGTATTTTATAAGAAAGTCAATACATTGCAGGTGAGGAAAAGAGAGCAAAGTAAGGGAAGAGATGTGTCACAGACAAGTTCCTCAAAATTTGTAGTAGTGAACTTATTAATTTTAGCACATGATACTTTTGGATTTATAACCAAGTGAATCAGAACTGAGTATCTTTCTTTATACTCTACTTTCAGTAGAAATGGGGTCTTGATCTTGCTCAAGCTGGTCTTGAACTCCTGAGCACAAGCAATCCACCTCTCTCGGCCTCCTAGAGTGCTGGGATTACAGGTGTGAGCCCCTGAGCCTGGCAAAGCTGGAAAATACATTAATGTAATTATTGAAAAAGAAATCATACCTGTAATGCCAGCACTGTGAGAGGCTGAGATGGGAAAGTTCCTTGAGGCCAGCCTGGTCGAGGGCGTGGTGGTGGTGTACACCTACAGTTCCACAGTTACTCAAGAGGCTGGAGGCTCACGTAAGCCCAAGAATTCAAGGTTGCGGTGGGTTATGGTCATACCCACTGCCACAGAAGAAGACTTTTTTGAAACAAAAGATAATAAAAAATAAGAAAGGTGTATCATCCCATTGGCTGTGACCTGTGAGACTCTCCTGGCAGATCCAACCTACACGTCCTGTTCACTTACACTCAGTGTCCGTTTTAGGACGTCTACTGGTGATTCTCAGTCTGCCAGTCTGTACTGCAGCTCAGCACTCTTCATCACATAATGGTGTTTACAATATTGAGCTTCAAAAACGTTAATAAAGATTTCCACGGGTGTCTGCACCAACATCACTTAAAAAATGAGGCCGTGAGAGATTTTATACACACACACACTCTCCATAAAATCCTAATCCCCCTCTACTGGGAAAACTCTAGAAAGTGTTCTGCCCCTGGAAAGACCTAGAAGTAATGTAAGTGGATGCCGTTGAAATCCCAAGTGATAGCCTCTAAATGCCATTTTCCAACACAGAATTAGGGCTGCTTGAAGAGATGGCTGACTCAAGGGGTGGAGGAGAAAAGGAGCAGGCTGAGCCCATGTCACCTGTCCTCCTTGAGGGGCTCGTGCTGCCCAGGCAGCCACATGAGGGCTCCTGGGAGGGTCAGACAGCAGCAGACAGGGAGGCATCCTCCTCGGCACTGACGAAAGTCTGTGCGTTCTGCGTCTCAGTGAAACCGGAGGAGGAAAGGAGGAACAAAGAGAAGGAGATAAGGAGGGAGTCAGACAGGGAAGGAAGGGCGACAAAACACATCAGACACTGCCTCTGGTACCATTTGGGGGAGCACAGAGTAGACATCGGGCATTAACAGGGCCTGGACAGCTCCGGGAGTCTGGGCTTCAGAGGTCAGTCTGTACGGGTATGTGTGTCCAGAGGGCCCCTGACAGCATTATTTGAAAAAGTCAAAAATTGGAAGCGACTTAGTTACCCAAAGAGATTAATAAACTAAAGGCACATCTACTTTTTTTTTTTTTTTTTTTTTTGAGACAGTCTCACTTTGTCACCCTGGGTACTGTGGTATCATTGCTCACAGCAACTTCAATGTCTTGGGCTAAAGTGATTCTCTTCCCTCAACCTCCTGAGTAGCTGGGACCACAGGTGCCCACCACAATGCCCGGCTATTTTTAGAGACAGGGCTCTCGCTCTAGCTCAGGCTGGTCTCAAACTCCTGAGCTCAAGCAATCCACCCGCCTCAGCCTCCCAAGCGCTGGGGTTATAGATGTGAGCCACCATGCCGAGCTAAAAGTAATGGCACAAAACTTTATGCAGTGACATGTAAAGATGCTTATAATGTGTTATTTAGTAGAAAAAGGAAATTTCAGAGTAATATAAAAGTACCCCATTTTTCCCCACAAACTAACACACTGTGATTATACAAGTAGACGTATTTGCCTTAAAAAGATGAAAGTCTGCAGAATCATGTGAAGTCCATCCACTTGCAGTGGTCACCTCTAGGACTAGAATTTGACAGTTGTTGTGGGTGGAGTTAGTTTGAGAGGGAACTTTCGAGTTTCATTTCATATGTTCTTATATTTTTAAAAGCTTTTGGGCAAGCATGTGTTGCTTTGTAACACACACATGAGGGCAGAGATGACCCCGTCATTGTATCAGCCACGCTTTTGCTCCACCCCATCTGTCTCTCCAAAGGTGTCAGGTGGCCAATGAGACGTGCCCGGCAGAGTACAGGTGGGACGGTCGCTTCTGCAGATGCCTGGCTGAGCAGGATTTTATTTTTGCTTCAGACACTGGAGATGGTAAGCAGAATGGTGTTTTAAAGACTAAATGCTAAGGGGTCTGCATTTTGACAAACACATTTTAATATTAAAACTACATTGACCATCATTCTAAAAAGAGAAGACATTTTCTACTTCCTGTTGGCATCATTTAAACCGTTTTGTGAAGGAACATAGCCATGTTTACACACCACCTTTTAATGGAAAACATAAAAGGGAATGTGCTTTTAAATGCTTTTTAATCTCAGGCCACACCCAGAACCGAGTGAGGTAAAGATGCTCTCGCTGTGTTTGTCTAGACTCCGCCGAGGGATTCCGTGGCGTCTGTGGGCCAGACAAGGAGCTGGATGAAGAGACGTGTCAGTGTGTCTGCAGAGGGGGGCTTCGGTCTTCCAGCTGCGGACCCCACAAGGAACTAGACAGAAACTCCTGCCAGTGTGTCTGTAAAAACAAACTTTTCCCCAGTTCTTGTGGGGCCAACAGAGAATTTGATGAGAACACGTGCCAGTGTATATGTAAAAGAACATGCCCAAGAAATCAACCCCTAAATCCTGGAAAATGTGCCTGTGAATGTACAGAAAACCCCCAGAAATGCTTCTTAAAAGGAAAGAAGTTCCAACATCAGACATGCAGGTACGACACCTTCAGAAATAGTATTCACTTGTCTTCCTGGAAATACATTCTCAGCCAAAAGCAGTTGCCTTAACTAAATCTACCAGTCGCCTGTCAGAATAGGCCAGTAAGTTCTGAAAGACAAATTGTGGTATTTTTCAACCAATGCTAAGTTCGTATGAGACTGGGTTTGCTCCCAACAAAGCACGACAGAGGCCTGACCCAGGCCCCGAGGTGACAGTGGTAGTTTCCCCTGGGTCAGGCCTGTTCCTGCGCCAGTTCCCCAAAGATAGGTTCATTCACTTCAGCAGTGGGCCTGCTGATAGGCTGGGAATTGAAGTCTAGGGGACACTATCCCTCTCACTCCCTGCCTCAGGCATCCCTGTTTCACCTGGAGCCCAGGTGGAGGAGGGACAGTGAGCCACCGTCATGCATCCAGATGCCCATGGCGACAGCATGAGGGTGAGGCTGGTCCCTGGGGATTGCAGTCCTGCCAAGGTGGCTGGGTTTCATTGCCTAACGTCTGGGTCCCCTGGGAGTCCCAGACTCCAGTGAATTCTGCCCTGTTTCATGTGATCGCAGTAAAGCAGCCGGCTTTAAATATTCCCTTTTGAAATTCCTGTTCCTTTCCCCCAGACAGCCCAGAGCACTTCCAAAGACGTGCCCCGTCTCTCCATCAGCAAGCAAGATTTTTGTTTCAAGGGCTTTTCCTTCCCTCTTAACTATTGTGATTCTAACCATAAACTTTTACAAACCTCTGAACAATTTTATGATACAATTAGAATTTTATTCTAGTTTGAAATGTAGAAAAACACAAAGGTACCTTGGTGGCGTAATGAATCTACTGCCTTGATCATTAATGACAGCCTGTTGCTCTGTGTCCCTTCAGTTGTTACCGACGGCCGTGCACAAACCGACCGAAGCCTTGTGAGCTGGGACTTTCGTTTAGTGAAGAGGTGTGTCGCTGCGTCCCCTCATACTGGAAAAGGCCACATATGAACTAGACTGGACCATTGCCCAGTTGGTCATTTTTCTGTCATGGAAAACTGTTGCCACATTAAACCTGTCTGTGAACAGAGACCTGTGGGCCTGTGGTAACAAGGACAGACTCTCTTTCCTAAACCACCTGGGTACCAGCACAGAAAGGCACCACAGCCCACCTGCAGAGGCCTCTTTATAAGGACTGGTGTCTTGCCAGAGACCCAACCGCTGAAGTTTTTCTTTTTTTTTTTTTTAAATAATGACTATATAATTTATTTCCACTAAAAATATTGTTTCTGCATTCATTTTTTGTAGCAATAACAATTGGTAAAGCTCACTGTGATCAATATTTTTATATCATGCAAAGTATGTTTAAAATAAAATGATAATTGTATTATAAACTGGTAAGTTCGGTCCATTGCCATCTCATGCAGTAAGCAAAAACTGCAATCACAAAAACATTTCCCTCTGCCCTTTTCCTTTTTCTCTAACCAGATGTCAGGTTTGGGGTTGCTGTGAGGAAGTGTGATCCTCTAAGTCAGTGGTTCTCAACCTTCCTAATGCCGGGGCCCTTTAATACAGTTCCTGTGGGTTGTGACCCACAGGTTGAGAACCGCTGCTCTAAAGGAAAGTTGCAGAGGAGCAACAGTGTGCTATCACATTTTGTTTAAATTCGTCTCTTACTATTTTAATGATTGTAAACATTTCATCACATGATGCTTTTCCGTTTATAACCAAGTGAATTAATACAGAGTATCCTTATAAGATAGTCCACTCAGCACATCCCCGGGGCTCACAGTTAGTCAGTGAGCTGGGAAAACCCTTAACCTTGGTAGAAAAATCCTTCAATATGAAAGAGGCTTTAAAATATTTTCTAAAACAGAAACTTTTCCATATATTTAACTTCTGATCAGCTAAAGTACTTGCAAGCTAAAGTGCTTCCAATTACATTTAAAGTAAACAGGAATAACATTTAAATGTTGACGTATGCCACAAAGGAAATATTTCAGCCACCCAACTGAAGAGTGATGCTTCATTTTTAAAAGGGCATCACACTACAAAAACTTCTCTCTGAGAACAAAGGCTAATATTTTGTCTTCATGAATACAACCAATGTGTGGTTTGTTGACTGTTAAATGCTAGTGTGACGTAGCTACTGTATAAAAATAATCAGTCCTGAAAGGAGAAAACTTCTACACAAGTATGTTAAGGGAACTCCCTAGAAGGCGGCAAACTTAATATGTCAACAAAAATATATTTAACTGGTTTAGGGATACAAAATATTAGTATCTATTATCTGTTTTGTTACAACATAAATATTTCATTAGGAGGTTGATGCCTAAAAAATACCCTGAGTGTTTTTAGTACTTTTTAAAAAAGTTTTCACATGCAAAATTTACTAAATTCTAATTAAATGCTCTGTCCAACACTAACATCTAGTTCATGAAAATTTTTTACATACTTGAAAAGAAAAAAAGACTTCTGAAACTCTCATTATAGATTTATGAACTGTCTTCCTATCTTTCACTAAAGCTGACTCCAGCTGACAACTTACACATGCTACGTGTTTATACTGGCTAAGGTCTGCACAGTTTTCAAACTTGAGAACAGGAAAAAAATAAATTTCACAACAGCTAGATTTCTTAAAATCTCTTCAAAAGAACCAATTCAGGAGTGATCACAGAAGGAAACTTAGAATCAAAACAGCCTCTTCCTCTGACAGGGGCACAAGCCATCGTGCACAAAATGTCAGCTCAGGTTCAGCTTGTCATTTTTCATCTCATTTGAGCCCAAAATGAAAGCAAACAAACATTAGCTATGTAATCTGCTACTGTTCATCTGCTCACTTTTAGATTTAATACATTTAAAATAGATTACTTTCTTAGCAAAATCAGAAAAAACTCAGTAAGCAAGTTTCTCTTGGTGTACGGGCAAACCAAAAAGGAAGAAATCACTAGACCAAAAAAGGCAGCCAGCAACATGCCATTTAGATCTGTTCCTGGAGACATAATTATCTTGACCAAAAGCAAGAGTAGCATGAACAAAGATAACAGGTCATTAGCAGCACTGCAAACAATGTATGCGGACCATAAAAATCCCACTTAGACACAGCTCACCTCCAGTGAGTTGATGGACTAGAGATAAAGCTGAATGATTATTTTAAATATTACCAAATGTGATTTAGCAAGAATGTTAAAAAAAAATTATGGTGAGAATGTTCACAGGCTGTGAAAGACTCTCAAGATACTGATCTAAAGGATAAAGCTGAGGAAATGCTGTAAGCTCACCACAGTTAATATGTCCAAATCTTGCAAAGTTTATACACAGAACAGTCTGTCCAGAAACCACATAGTCTATACTCAGTTTAAAAGACTCAGGTAAAAATATTTTGTTAAGCAGTTTCAAGTATAAGATTTAGCTTCCTGATCATTATTATTATTTTTTTTTTGGGGGGGAAGGCAGTTTTGGCATTTTTCTAACTGCTTGAGAGAAACATTTCATTATTACAATTTCTAAAAATAACCTTTGTCTTCTCTATCCACACCACTCACAGCAAGAGGCAGAGGGATGGAGCGAGGGCTGGGCATTACCTCTGTGGGCTGTAGGCTTTCCTCAGGAGGTCCTGCATAAGGAGAGATTTTACTCGGGGTGGGACAGGAGCAGAGACACAGGACGGGGAAGACTTTGTATTATGGTGATCGTTCCAGCTACTACTGAATCTTCTGAAACTCGTGTGCCTGCAGGTGCCCGTGCTCATCTGTCTGGAACATGCTGGGGTTCCAGCACCCCCTTCTCTACTTTATTCTGCTCTGCCCAGAATCTGTGCTTTCATTTTCAGATTTTTCAAAGGATAAAATTACAAGTGAGAGGTGACATAAAAATAGTATTTTATGCTATTCCAGAAGAGAGCATGGATGTGTCTGATTATTAGATAGTAGATGAATTCTAGAAAGTTCTGAATAAATCTATCATTGTATCTGAAAAGCACATACTATGCACCCAAATGACCACTTAAGGAATTCAGTGATACATAAAAATAATTAAGATTAGTTCAGGTATGTGAATTTTTGATATATTGGGTATTTTTAATCAGGAAATAACGATCTCCTTATGGAAAGTCAACCAGTTTTATACGATCTTTTCATTCTTTTGCTAACAACTCATTGCTGAGAGACACAGTAACAGCTGTGGATAGGGAGTCATACACTAGGTTTCTAATCTCGCATCTTAATCGGTGTAGGAGGGAGTTGGCTTAAAATTGTGAATGACATCCTGGCTCTGAAGTTACATGAAGTTTATATTAAACTATATACAGAAGAGAATCAAAACCAGAACATTTTAGAAACTGCAGGGATACATCATTCTTGAGAAGGTTTTAAATTTTTAAATTTTTTTCATGGCCAGATATAGTGAGTGGCTCGCCTGTAATCCAAGCAATCTGGGAGACCAAGGAGGGAAGATCACCTGAGCTCAGGAGTTTGAGACCAGCCTGATCAACGGAAAGTCCTAGTCTCCACTAAAAATAGAAAAACTGGCCGAGTGTTGTAATGGGCACCTATAGGCCCAGCTACTGAGGAAGCTGAGGCAAGAGGATCACTTGAGCCCCAGAGTTTGAGGTTGCTGTGAGCTGTGACTTTACAGCACTCTACCCAGGGTAACAAAGTGAGACTCTATCTCAAAAAACAAAACAAAACAAAAATAAATTTTTTTATGTAATTATAAAACTCAGCCTTCTACTCTAGTTCTAATTCTTAAATCCTAACAAATTTAGACAGTTTGTAGGGGTCCTCAAACTTTTTAAACAAGGGGCCAGTTCACTGTCCCTCAGACCACTGGAGGGCCGGGCTATAGTTTAAAAAAAAAAAAAAAAAAAAAACTATGAACAAATTCCTATGCACACTGCACATATCCTATTTTGAAGTAAAAAAACAAAACAGGAACAAATACAATCACATTGCCTCATGTGGCCCGTGGGTTGCAGTTTGAGGACCCCTGGTTTAGAGAATCATTCCTCCTGATTTTTTCATATCAAAGGGGATCACATAGAGATATTGAAAAATTTTTTTGCAAATACCTTGAAAATTAAAAAAACAATGCAACCTTCATAAGATAACAACATTGGGGACTGCCTGGGCAGTCTTTGCAACCTCAACGGAATAACAGTGTCTTTAATCCAGGCCTCAGAAGCAGAAAGTGACTGCTGATGTTGGTCCCATCTGGCCTGCTGATGACAGGATTCGATTAGGAACTGCTCCCATGTCACCAGGACCTGCCATCTGCACGATTGCAAAGGATTGGGTTTAAAATGCTCCGAGGCTGCCTACAGTGTCACCCCCAGGGGTTGGTTCTGCAGCAGACTAGACGGGACAGGACTGTCCACAAAGACAGCGACAGCTACTTTCATTTGACAGAAATGACTGTGAGACACGACTCAAAACTTATTTAAAATCCACTAATGAGTGGCTGGATAAGAATTCTAAATTGCATAAAACAAATATTTAATTTTACAAATAAAATGTGTAAATACTTTTAAAAGGAGAAAACAATTTCCAGGAGTATTCAACACTCACTCCCTTATAGGACTTTATAACAGTGTTTTTAGTGTCATGTTAAACTTGTGGAATTTTTTTTCTTTTCAAGGAAGCTACATGTAGTCATAGTATTTTTGAAAATTAATCATTTTATTCAAATGCATTTATTTAGGTTTAGCAGGATTTTTATATTGGGAGTGTCATCACACCTGTATCAAACATAACTGTATTCCTTCAATTTACAGAGAACCCTCTTCCTTGGTGGGAGTGCTGGGCCCTTAAACACCTGCCATTCAGATTGCCGTTACCCCCTGCCCCTCCCCACACTTCACACCTGCACTGTCCAGACTGCCGTCACCCCACGCCCCCCCACTTCACACCTGCGCTGTCCAGACTGCCATCACCCCACGCCCCCGCACACTTCACACCTGCTTGCTGTGCAGTGTTCTTCATAGCATTGCTTTCTTCTGTCGCCTACTCTTCTTCTTCTTCTTTTTTTTTTTTTTATCGCCTACTCTTCTTTAACATTCACCTTAAGCCCTGAGTATTTTTTTCTTTACTCCCGTGCCCTGATGTTTCCACCCTGCAGTGTTTTTTGGCAACCAATGCCCAGTGATGTGGGATCCCAGGGAAGGATCCCCAAGAAGAAGGCAGGATTTGGCTGTCTCAGATGAGATGCTATAAGCCTCTTTCTTCTGATTCTACCCTGCACCTTGGACTGACAGACTGATTTCCATGTTGATAGCATTTCTTAACATTGATGATAGTTTTGAGATTTCTGCTCTTCACAGAGTACACAGTAAATAAAGGGTTATAGGCCAAGCGCAGTGACTAACACCTGTGAGTGTAGGGGACAGTGTGGGGGGACAGCTGTAGTCCCTACTGAAAATAGAAAAATGAGTAGGGTGTGGTGGGCGTCTGCAGTCCCAGCTGAGGCAGGGGCTGAGGAAGGAGGATCGCGTGAGCCCAGGAGTCTGAGGTTACTGTGAGCTAAGACACCATGGCACTCTACCCAGGGCAACCATGTCTCAAATAAATAAATAAATGGTCGTAGACTAGCACTTGGAATTAGTAATGGGGGGAGGGATGGAGGAAGGAAATGAAGGACAGGAAAAAAGCAGAAAGGAAAAATAGAAAAAATGAGAAAGGATGAGAAAGGAAAACAAGAAAAACATTAGAATTTTAAGGAAAAAAAAAATATGAAGATGTCTTATGACCTTCTGGGGCAGGGATAAAGGAAGGCATGGAAACTTCTGGAAATGTATAGTGGTATTTCTACAATTTGTGAATAAGAATGGCAAAGGCAAAATGATATTATCTGTTGAATGGTTTTTGAATTGGATGATGGTATTTACCAAGTAATGTAACTACCATGATGCTCGTAGGAAAATTTCAGCAGTAAAAGTCTGAGTTAAAACACTCAAAGATATTTGGCAGGAAATGATTTCAGTCTTTTACATGTTCTCCCAATACCATTTATTGAATAGGGAATGTTTACCCCAAGGTACGTTCTTGTTTGGTTTATCAAAGATTAAGTGGTTGTAAGATGTTAGTTTCATTTCCTCGTTTTCTATTCAATTCCAAATGTAAATCTGCCACTTGTTAACTGTGTGACTTAAACAAGCTGTTTAACCTCTCTGCTCCTACTCCTTGTCTATAAAATGGGAATATCAATACTCACATCCTGCAGGTCAAGGGTGAGGATAAGGGGAGCTCCCCCAGTGGGTAGCCTGTGGCCCAAGGGAGAATCTGAATAAAGGCAATTCCTCTCCCTTCCTTCACTCCCTATGTGCACATGAGGACCAACTTTTCTTTCCCCTTTCACTTCACCAGACTGAAAGCTGCTGATTAAGCATATAGAGCAGAGATTATTTTTTTCTCCTATGAGTTCCTCCTACCCTACATGTCTGGCCCAAACTCTGGCTGGCGAGTCTCTTGTGGGCAGCTGCTGACTACCTTGAAGCAGATCCAGGAAGCTATAACACACGTCCATTCTCAGGGCCTCCTCTGCCCATTGACCTAAAATGAAACTCTGCAAAAGTCTCCAAGGCCTGCCAAAATTTTGCTTCTGCTTAGTGACCAACAAAAACATCTTGCTACTCTCCGAAGCCAATGCCAGTCTAGCCAGTCAAGCAGGTACTTTTCAAGCTGGAACAATTTGATTCAGCCAGTCATCCCTCCTAGGAGGTCCTACTATTTGGTGAGCAAAGACATGGATTTTAATCACTTGGGTTCAAATCCCAGTTCTGCCATTTATTAGCTGTGCAACTTTAGGCAATTTTCCTCATCAGTCTGAGCCTCAGAATCCTCACCTGTAAAAGGGATACAAAGATTCCTACTTCTTCGGGTTGCAGTATGGATTAGACAGTGATGTATGTAAAGCGATTGCCAAACTGAGAGTCATACTATACTCAGTTACTGAGTATATCTACAGGTGCTACAATGGAAGGGGATTAGACACAGGAGATGACAAAAGTCAGCCCACCTCTTGAACTCAGTCTAATAGCAAGGCCTAGAATGCAAGCAGAAACTCCACCATAAGATATTATGGGAGGTTCTGAGCCAGAGGTGTGAGAAGGGAGACTTATCCAGACCCTCAGGAAGGAAGAAGGCAATGGGAAAGGCTCTGCCAAAGCCAAAATCTCAACTGTCTCCATTGAGTTAAAAAAAAAAAGTAAAGGACAAGAAGTGGTAAAGAGTTCTTAAGTGACATGTTGGCTTACATTTCCTTCTACAGCTGTCTGACTGTTCCCCCATGAAATGGCTTCCCAGATAGAGCTCTGGTGTAGGCCAGTGTGCCAGGGCCACTCAGGTTGGCCAGCTAGTCCTCCTTCTACCTGGCAAGCGCTTAGTGAGCACCTCTGTGCAAAGCATCAAGGGCTCTATCAAGGAGCTAATTTCTGGTGAAAAGATCTTTAATCACAGATGATGAACATGCATCAGAGCCAAGGATGTGACTGTGCTTTGAAGGCTGCTCCCTCTCAACTCAGCAAAGTCCTGGCTCACTGAGAACAAGTAGATGGACCAATTCTCTTACATGGTGAAAGGAGCATAAGATGCACGTTGCAGTCCACAGAGAGAAAGTAGCACATGGACAGGAGCTCAGGGAGTACTAGATCCAACTCAGGGAAAGCACTCCTTGGTCATTTATAGAGTGCCCATGGGAGGGAGATATAGAAGTGAATAAAACAGATGGTCCTGGAGGTAATGAGGGAGAAAACAGGCTCTTACGGGAGGGGAGAGAGGCAGGCTTTGGCTCGGGTGCAGGTAAGTCTGTTAAGTCAGAGATTAAGCTAGAAAACAGAACTTCTTAAAGGTGGTACACTGCAAGGATATGAAAGGCAAATTATGGTTATATGTTGTAAATACACTGTAGTGTTAGGATATCAAAAAGAAGAGTCATACAAATTATACACAGTGGCTCGGTGCCTGTAGATCAGTGACTAGGGCACCGGTTACATACACCAGGTTCGAACCCAGCCTGGCCTGCCAAATAACACTGATAACTACAACAACAACAAAAACAATAACAGCCAGATGTTGTGGCAGGTGCCTATAGTCCCAGCTACTCAAGAGGCTAAGGAAAGAGAATCCCTTAAGCCCAAGAGTTTGAGGCTGCTATGAGCTGTGATGCCACAGCACTCTACCGAGTATGACATAGTGAGACTCTGTCTCCAAAAAAAAAAAAAAAAAAGATACAATGCAGGAAAATATGAACAGGGCTGATAGGATGTAGTCTGTAATTTGGGAATTTACTTATCTAGTGATTTTTACTAGATAAACACATAGAAATAATTGGTCAATTTGTTTATTGCCAAATATCTTTTATTTTTCAATGACAACTATTTGGCTCCACTAATGTAGGTGGTAAGCAGAGTCACGTAGGAATATAAAAGCAGGGACATAGGCATGGATGTAATCAGTGGAGACAGTTTGTACCCGGACCCTCAGATGACGACCGAGGTTACTGACAGGCTAACATTTTAGAGAGTTGCCAGAGCACCAAAACTGCAGGGACAGAGTGACTCCTCAGCCTGGCCCTACTTGACCTTCTAGGATCTGATTCTTAGAAACTCAAGCAATACTATAAGGACCAGAAGAGGGAGAGGGGCTGTACCAGGTACAGGCAGAGGGTTTCATCTCTGGAGCCATAACTGAAGGAAAGATGAGCATGAAAGCAAGACCATCTACTGAGGCTGAGGGAGGCACCATCCTGAGGCTGCTCAGGGATGGAAGAATGGGGGTATGAGTGCTGATGGCCTGAAAGATAGCCATAAATATGCAGGGGCCCCAGCCCCATCCCCTAGGCTGAGTGATAGGGAAGAAAGCAGACAGGTACTGCTCCTAGAAAGGAAGGGCAAGGAGGTAAGGGGCTTGGAAAGCATTTCAGGTAAGCAGCAGTGGGACCCACACTTGGTAGATCAGGAGGGCTGGAATGGAAAGAAGTGACAGGCTCAGAGAACTCAACTTCCTCATTGGCTGAGGGCCATGGAGGGGCTCGCAGAAACCCCTCCAGAACTGCCTGGGGTGAGTGGCCAACCAGTTCTTCTAGGTACACAGCCCCACACCAACTCTACTAGTAGAAATGCTTTTGTTATTCAGAAAAGAGAGTCTGCATTTTTTTCCTCTTCTAAGTTTTTAAATTGACTATGTTTACCTGCAGATATTCTGTAGATATGATGTAACAAATATTCTACAGCAGGGAACTGAGCTTTTGGCATTAAGAATCCAGTGGTGGTATGAGGAGGGAGGAAGACGCAAAGGGCCAAGTGAAATAGCAGATTTCATGGTATTTGAGGCCCCAATCACATCTCTCACTTCTATGCTCCTTTCTTACTCTACCCCAGCCCTGCTGGCCTGCTGGCCTCCTGGTGTTGGCCTCCAGTGTGTTCCAGCTCAGGGCCTTTATACTTGTTGTCCCTCTGCTGGTAAGATTCTTCCCGCACATGGCTCTCTCTTCCTTCATCTTAAAAATGACCTCCTTGAAGGTTTCTCCTGACCCTCTATTTTAAAATGCCAATACCCCCTTTCCTGCATTATTTTTCCATATAGCACTTAATCACCATCTCACAAGCTATTTACTTAATTCTAGTTCCCCACCCCACCCCCACCCCTGCCTCAACTACCATGAGGGCAGGAGATGTTTTTATCAGCTTTGTTTACTCCTTGATCCCCAGTGCCCAGGAATGGTGCCTAACACATAGGAGGCACCCAGTGATATCCAGCGAATGAATGGAAGAAAGAGGAGTGGAGAAGATGAAATTGGAATCTTTTTATTTTAACAGATCCTCAATGGTCTGAAAGAACCTTCTCCCTTTTGTTCTGAGACTATCTTACTGCAACCCACGCTAGAGTGCCGTGGTGTCAGCCTAACTCACAGCAACCTCAAACTCCCAGGTCCAAACAATCCTCCCTACCTCAGCCTCCTGACTAGCTGGGACTACATACAGGTGCCTATCATGACACCCAGGTAATTTTATTATTGCTTTTTGAAGCAAACAATATCTTATTAGAAGTATATATAATACAGAATAAAAAAAAAAAAAAAAATAGAGGCTTGGCGCCCATAGAACAGAGGTTATGGCGCCAGCCACACGTACCGAGGGCTGGTGGTTTCAAGCCCAGCCTGGGCCAGCTAAACAATGACAACTGCAACAAGAAAATAGCCGGGCGTTGTGGCAGGCGTCTGTAGTCCCAGCTACTTGGGAGGCTGAGGCAAGAGAATCACTTAAGCCCTAGAGATTGAGGTTGCTGTGAGCTGTGATGTCACAGCACTCTACCAGAGGGCGACATAGTGAGACTCTGTCTCACAAAAAAAGAAAAAAAAAAAAAAAAAAAAAAAAAAAAATAGCAATGCCTGGAAAGCATTGGGTCTTAAAATTACCTTTGGTCAATTTTAAAAAGTGTGTACATAT
>CAUYPK010066544.1:0-35427 GCA_963574355.1 Loris lydekkerianus | reverse complement strand
GTGTTCTTTTCTTGCTAATAAATTTGAGTTCTCTGTGGATTCTGGTTATTAGACCTTTATCGGAGGTATAACCTTTAAATATTTTCTCCCATTCTGAGGGCTGTCTGCTTGCTTTACTCACTATGTTCTTGGCTGTGCAGAAGCTTTTTAGTTTGATCAGGTCCCAGTAGTATATTTTTAATACTGCTTCAATTGCCTGGGGAGTCCTCCTCATAAAATATTCACCCAGGCCAATTCCTTCAAGAGTTTTCCCTGCATTTTCTTCAAGTACTTTTATAGTTTCATGCCTTAAGTTTAAATCGCAAAGGGGAATTTTTGCCACTCAAATGACTTCATCATAAGAATATAATTTTTTTTTTTTTTTTTTTTTTGGCAGTTTTTGGCCAAGGCTGGGTTTGAACCCACCACCTCTGGCATATGGGGCCTGTGCTCCACTCCTTTGAGCCACAGGTGCCACCCAAGAATATAACTTTTGTTTTTCGAAATAAGTACAGTGATAGTGGTGGCAGGGGAGGGGCAGGTGGGAGCAGAGAGGTAGGAGATGAGAGAAACTTACAGCAGGAACAAGCCTGTTATATCAACAGACTGCAGAGGCAAAATACTTTAAATTCCAAATTGGGATTTGGAATTCTTAACCACTTTAAAACAAATCTAAAGTGAAATTTGAATTTAAAGCATGTGTGTGTGCACACAGAGAATGGCCGTTTAACAAACAAAAAATGTGCACTGACTGTGTACCAGGCCTGAAGGCAATGGGGAAAATAACAGGCACATAAATAATTATAAGACTATGTGATATCTTATTTGTATTTTCAAATATAATACGGGCATATTTCAAAGGGTATAGGAAACACAGAGTATTAATTCTGTCTCAGGAAGAAACATTTGAGAGGAATATTTCAAAATTAACAGTGGGTATCCAGGAAGAAAGGCAACAGCATGTGCAAAGGCACAGAACATGAAAAATATGATGAGACCCAACACAGTTACACGACAAGCTAAGAGGCTTGAGAGAAAAGAAAATCTCGAGAGGTTTTGAGCAGTAGAGTAGCATCGCTTGTGTTTAGAAGGATGACACTGGCAGTACTGGTGCAAACCGGAGCTGGGTACCCACTGGGGCCAAGGCCAAAACACAGGCAAGAGGTGGAGAGGGACTAAGCAAGGACAATGACCAGAGGATGCAGAGGCAGAAAGCAGATGAAGGAGACGTGGAACTTGGTGACTGATGGTCGGTGGGGGACGCAGGCATGGGAGAGCCCAGCTTAGCCTGTTGGTGATGGGACTGATGTTTTGATCTCTAACCATCTTACTCAATTGGTTTGGAAATCAGAGTGCAGGGGAAAGATAGCACCAATTATCATATCTGAAAAGCCAATTCATGGTTTACACTTTGCAACTTACTTTTAGACTTAATAGTGAGCTGCAATCCAAGTGTGCCACAAACGTCCTCCCAAGACAATAGGTGGGAATCAAACTATTGCATTTACCTTTTTAGTAATACATTATAGCTATACATATTGTGGGGGTATATGTGGTGTTTTTACCCATGTATCCAGTGTGTAATGATCAAATCAAGGTAACTGGGATATTCATCACCACAAACATTTATCTTTTTGGTGTGTGTGTTAAAAACATTACAATTCTTATTACAATTCTTTTCTAGCTGTTCTGAAATATAAATTGTTAACTGTAATTTCCCTACTGTACTATTAAATACTAGAACTTACTCTTCTATCTCACTGCACTTTTGTGCATATTAACCAACTTCTCTTCCCTTCTCTCTCCGTGATTCCCTTTCCAGCCTCTGGCAACAACCATTTTACTTTCTACCTCCATGTCAAATTCATTTTTCGTATTAGCAGCATGGAATTCTAAAGCATGAACTCTGTCGCAGTTCACTGAGCCATTCCTCTACAGGTGGGAGATCATATAGTTTCCGTCACTTTCCCGCCACAAGCAGTGCAGCAGGGACACTCTGGAACCAGTATCCATACTCATGCTTTGAAAACAGTTCCATGTTTTATTTTGGATGAGTCACATTCAGTATTTTACATTTCCTCCTGCTTTATTGGCAGTTCAGATACTTGTGTGTAAACAAAGCCCAACTCCAGGGCATGCTTACCGGTTATTCTTCCAAGGCCTGGTACCCTTGACCCAGCATCTCCAGCCAGATGTGCTCCTAAGCTGTGGCCGATCAAGTGCACTTTAGAAGGGGAATATCCAAATTTTTTCTGAAATGATTGTTTTAAAGGAAAACAATTGGCATTTTGAATCAGAGAAAAGCTTGACAACTAGGATCTACAGAGAACTCAAATTATAAACATAAAAAGAGCCAACAATCCCTTAGATCACTGGGCAAGAGAGATGAATAGAACCTTCTCTAAAGAAGACAGATGAATGGCTAAAAAACATATGAAAAAATATTCATCATCCCTATCTACTAGAGAAATGCAAATCAAAACCACCCTGAGATATCATCTAACCCCCGTGAGAATGGCCCACATGACAAAGTCTCAAAACTGCAGATGCTGGAGTGGATGTGGAGAGAAGGGAACACTTTTACACTGCTGGTGGGACTGCAAACTAATACAACCTTTTTGGAAGGAAGTGTGGAGAATCCTCAAAGAACTCAAACTAGACCTCCTATTTGATCCTGCAATCCTATTACCAGATATATATCCAGAAGAAAAAAAGTTCCTTTTACCACAGGGACACTTGCACTAGATTCTTTATTGCAGCTCAATTTACAATCGCCAAAATGTGAAAACAGCCTAAATGCCCACCAACCCAGGAATGGATTAACAAACTGTGGTATATGTACACCATGGAACACTATTCAGCCACTAAAAAAGATGGAGACTTTACATCTTTTGTATTAACCTGGATGGAAGTGGAACATATTATTCTTAGTAAAGTGTCATAAGAATGGAGAAGCAAGAATCCTAAGTGCATTAAAGGGGCCCAGAAGAATGGCCTCTATTAGAGCTCTCTTCGTGTGCTAAGGAGCTGGCCTCCTGGTCTGTGGCAATGAGAGAACAGCCCCAGCACCTTACTCTGCAGCTTCCAGACCCTTGCCTGTCCTTTCTGAGGGCCAACCCTTTCCACTAGTCCATACCTACAACTGTTAGCTGTCTTGCTGCATCTGCCTCCTCCAGGCTAAGGTAACACTTGGAAATATCTGGGATAACTTTGGTCTTTAAACAAGAGCTTTTAAGAATATTCATAAACTCAAAGAATAAGAGCAAGAAAACAAATAACCCAATTAAAAAATGCGCATAGGATTTGAAAAGATACTTTATAAAGAAGGCATACAAATTATCAACAAGCTTATGAAAAAATGCTGAATATGATTAATTGTCAGGGAAATATAAATTAAAACCACAATGAGATATAAGCTTAGGCCTGTAAGAAAGGCTATCATCAAAAGAAAAAAGATGATATATGTTGACAAGGATGTGGAAAAAAGGGAAATCTTGTACACTCTTGGGGGAATGTAAATTAGTACAGCCATTATGAAGAACAGTAGGGAGACCTTATGGAGCTTTCCTTATATGTGACAAATTGCTTTGCTCTTGCTGTTTTCAAAATTCTTTCTTTGACTTTGGCTTTTGAAAATTTGGTCATAGTGTGGTTCTGAGCGGATGTCTTTGGGTCCATCTTAGTTGAGATGTGTTGGGGTTCTTAGATCTGGATGTTTCTCTCCAGATTTGGGAAGTTTTCTGACATAATTGCCTTGAATACACCTTCTTCCCTTTTCTCCTTCTTCTTACCCTACTGAGACTCCCATAGTACATTTACTGGTCCCCCTGTTGGTGTCCCGTAAGTCCCTTAGACTTTCTCAGCTTGTTTTTTACTATTTTGTTTTATTTTTGCTCCTCTGTCTGGATACTCTCCAGTAACCTATTTTCAAGTTCACTGATCCTTCCTTCTGTTTGATCTAGTCTGCTGTTGAAACCCTCTAGTGAATTTTTCAGTCTATTTATTGTATTCTTCTGGTCCAAGATTATCTGTTTGATACTTTTTGTATTTTCAGTCTCCTTGTTGAAATTCTTACTTTGTAAGGGTGTCCATTAGGTTCATGTGCAATTTAAAACGGCACACTATTTTAAATTGCACACAAACTTACAGCCACCCTATATTTCCCTGTTTCTTTATTTTCCAGTGTCCATGGCTTATCCTGTACAAAAGAATGTTCTCACCAGTCAGCCTAGCTTAACCTTTGCCTAGGTTCTCAAATCTTTGTGCTAGTTTAAATCATAGTCTTTGTTCTTAGCAGCCCCCAGGCATCTCGAGAAAATTGGATGATATCAGTGCTTCAAGACAGGTAAGACAGAATCTAGTCCCTCGGCCAGCCCCTGGAAAAGTTGGAACTTTTGATTTGTAGTATACTTCTTTTGCCCCCAAGGAGAACTTGGGGTCTACGGTTTTCTGCCCACTCTGTACTTCAGGGGAGGGGACTATGGCAATTGCTTGCATGCTGGTTCAAACCACCATTTTTGTTCTCACCAGCCCTCAGGTTTTGAAAGCTTGCTAGGTCTCACCAGTGTTCCAAGTCATGCGAGACTGGAGTAACTTCCTCGAGCAGCCCCCAAAAGTTGGAACACTGCACGTTCAGTTCAGTTTTTTTTTCCTCCCCACAGTGAAGCTGGAAGCTGGGAGGTTCCTCTAGATCATATGATACTATCCCAGGGGTAGGAGTAACAGCGAGAAGTTGTCTCAGATTTTCCTACTGGCTTCAATGTGGCTGGTTTTGTGTTCACCCAGGGTGTAGGAACCCCTCATCTAGTTTCTGGATTTCCTACAAAAAGAATTAGTCTGTGTAATGTTGTTCAATCTGTGTGCTTATAAGGAAAGGAAAGTCCTGGGCTTCCTATTTCACTCCCTCGATGATTCTGCTCCTGAGCAACATTTTTAGTTTCATCTAAGTTTTAGGCTGTCATGATTATAATGACAATCCAGTAACTTATGGCACTTGCAGACATTTGTCATTTGATTAAATGTTCTATTTTTATACCAGTTATATATGTTTTCATATATGTCACTTTACAGAGTATTTTCTGTCATTTACTTATGTGAATGGATGCCAGGGACTGGCACCTGGCCATCAGGGCATCACTTCCATCACTGCTCCCACTATTTTCTGTTTTCTTTCCTGTCTCCCTATACACGCTGGTGCCTAAGATGAGCCCTTATCCTTCCTCCCTTTTCTTCTTCTTCATCAACCTAATTAATATCATATTCCCAAGCACCTGCTTGGCCCAGAACCAGTGCAGGTGGGGAAGTGTAGTGGCCTAGTTACCCCTGATGAGATGGCAGAGAGACAGAGAAGAGACACAGCTGTTCCTTTGGCTGCTCCGTCTTTAAGCCTGGCTCCTGAATTATTCTCAGGGGGGTTCCAGACCCTGCTCATCCTAAACCCTTTCCCGTTCTTCACCCTGGGCCTCCAAGGTGTTCAGTGCAGTGAACATTTAATTCAGCAAGCAGTATTCGCTTCATTTCTGCAAATGCCTCCTGCCCTGTTCCCATAAGTCACTATTGTTCATTTACAGGACTTAAAAAAGCCCACAGCTAAGGCCCCAGGATCAATGAAGAAATTCCCAAAAGCTTACAGCTTCTTTTTCTCCATTGAGGAAATGAATCGGATTTCATTCTTGGTACACAAAGGACCTCCTTGTACTCTAAGGACCTCCTTGCACCCTAGACATTCCTGACAGTTTAAGACGAGAGGACAGAGAAGTAAGCACAGGGGCACGAGTGAATATCCAACTCCCTGACACCTTCTTCAGGCTGTTTACTGACTGTGACCAAGGTCCAAGTGTCACCTCTGCTGGCTGCTCACCCCCTTGCTTCTGCTCCTGCCACTCTCCACCCTACTGCATTTTCCTCCTGGTACTTGCCCCTAGTTGATATTTTCTTGTTCATCTATTTATTGTTTGCTTCCATTACCTACTAGAGTGTATTCTTTGTCAGAGGAAAAACACTGTCTTGCTCACTAGTGTCCAGCCCACAGCAAGTGTAAAGTAAAATGTTTGTTGGATGAATGAATGAACCCTCCTTAAAAATCTGAAAGGGTCATACATCTTTACATCTTATTTCACTGCATTTTAGGGTGGGAAATTACTTTCTACAATCTACATTTGGAGATTCATAAACGTCTCAGAATATAGCCCTCATAAATAGCAAGATCTATTTTATTCTCTTAGAAAATATGTAGGTTATGTAGTTGTGTATGGACTGGCTTATAGACTTAACTACTCTGCTGCCACAGAACTCTCCTTTTGTGGGAAAATGAATTTCATGTTCTAAACATATAGCATTCAGTAGATGGAAACAGTCTGTGATCATTAGGGATAGATTTACAAAACTAACCCAAATGGTCCAACATTGTGACCAAGACAGTGACCTTGGTGGGGGGGTGGGAGGGAGCATTTTGGTGACCAGCCTGTGTGGAGACACTGCCACCAAGTGGTGATTAGTATAACCACAGGCTCTTTGCTGGCTACTATGCACAAATGCTTATTTCACATGTTCAGTACTAGTCTAAGCAAATAAAAAGGACACAAAATTGTCTGAAATTTTGGGTGTTACAATCAAAAACCAATGAAATAAAATTAAAAAATAAATCTTCTTACCATGAGAATATCAATAAAATAAGCCACCTCTGCACCCACAACACGTAGATTGTTTATAGCACGGATGTATTCCAGGGAACCTTTAATCCAGTCTACATTAATGCAGTTTGTATCTTCTACTTGTAGCAATGCCTGGTACAAAGATTTATTGTAAAATTAAAGAAATAAGTGTTACAGAAAACTGAAGTGTCTCAAGACTTCATTCCATAGTAAAAAATAATATTGGTATGTATTAATTGAGAATCTACTATATGTTGGCTCTGTTCTGACCCATGCACGCACACACATATATATGTATAATCATATACGTGTATAAACTTATTTACATATGTTTTTATATATGTATATACAAGTTTATATATATGTATATATGTAAGTATATATAAAAAGTTTATATATATAAATTATACATATATAACTTACTCAATGAGATAGATACCAAAGTTATCTTCATTATATGGACTTATAAAGAATTAATTGCTTATGATATTACCAGTCTATCAATCTTAAATATAAGAAAGATTAATTTCATGGAGTTAACTTGGCAATTTTCCTCCTCTTAAATTAAATGAGAAATTAATTGTACCACTTAATTTTTTTCTCAAGGGAAGAATTGACCAAAGAATGATTATAAAATGATTATAAAAATACACTCCCACTATAATCTATGCAATTTATAATAAATTAAAATAAATGGAACATGGATAACTCTTTTGATGCCTTGGAACATGGATAATGTAAACAACCAGATGGAGGATTTCCAAGGATATGCATTAAGACCTGAGAAGGACATTCATGTTAAACACAAAATTTTCATGCCAGTGTAAAGAACTTATTTTCATCATACATCGCATACGTTTCTTTGCCATTTTCCATTTGTTTTCCATCCAGGCAAATTGATACGGGTAATCTTGTCTGTTCCAAAATGTGAGGCTTGGATAGTTGACCAATTAACTGCACTGATCTCCTGTTTCAAATGGAAAGACATTAAGATAAAATAATAATTAAAATTATTTAATATTTAGTAGGCTTATTCTAAAGCTGCTCAAGATTTTTGCTAAATTTGATTTTTAACAACCTTCTTTAATACATTTTTACTAAAGAAATAGTTACTGCTACATGTTGTAAGAGTACCAAAAATTATTAATGCATTATAAAATGCAATATGCAAAGGAAAAATCTTTGATTATTTATAGTAATGCTTACTAGACAATATGGGGAAACTTAAATCAGAACTTCAGTAAACTTTACTTTTGTACAGTTCTTCCCAGTTGTCAATATAATTTATGAAAATTATCTTAGTTGAAGTTTAGAAGTATGCTTCAAGTGTTACAAAAATAGAGATTGTCCACTTCATTTTATAAGTAAGGAATAAAGGTTAGAATCGCATCACATGAAATATAATAACATACTAAAGTTAATTTTATATAATTAGAAATATATCCTTTGATATATTTCTTATACTATGGTGGCTTACTTTTATAGTCAAACTCATAAAGATGTTAGAATATTATAACTTTAAGTGATTTTGTTATTAAAAAATATTGAAAGGCACAAATATAATCAATTTCATTGGAATAAACAATCAGCAAATAACAAGTTTGACAACAGTGAATCTTATAACTAGGAAGGAACATATTTAAATACTTACAAAATTCAAACAAAGAGCCTATTTCTAACTACCTGTGTTTACCAGTGATGCCAATTAATCATACAATTTACTGCCTGGGTAAAGTATCTCCAAGACTATGAACTAATGACTATGAGAATCGTAAGTTGGCTTACACAGTAATTATAACAGCTAAACTCCTGTCTATTTGCTGGCTGTTATTCTAAGCACTTTATTTAACCCCCTTAAGACTGGGAGGCGGGTACTAATTTTGCAAGTTAGAAAAGGGGGAAAGTGAGAGGTGAAGTAATTCACCCAAAAAGTCCTGCAGCCTATGACTTCTGAAGTCAAGATTCAAACCCACGCAGTTTTTGAAGTTGAGTACTTAACCACAACCAGGAGCTCTCCAGTTGTGCACTAGTTGTAGTGTTTTCTGCTGACAGGGCTCAAACCAAATGTGCGATTTGCTAAGGCAGTCAATAAAATCAGTTGCATTCAGGCCTTCTAGGAAGCTCTTCTCTGCTAAATAATACAATTCAAGTGCAAAAACATCATTCCATCTATATATCTAAAAGAATACAGATGCTCACTCATTCCAACTCTTTCAGACCCTGCTGGAGCCCCTCAAATATCAACAATAGTCTTGTTTCTACATCAGAAAACCCTACTAAACTCTATTTAGTAGATGTTTAGTCTTTCCTCATAATGAGATTAGTTTGAAGAAGTGAGACCTGTGAATGATCCCCAAAGTAGCAATCGGACAAGTATCGTGGGGTCTGAGCACCCTCTATTGTCACAAAAGCCACTGAGGAATTTAATAAAGGAGAAAATGTAAACACTTGAAATATGGTTGATGTGGCAGAAAAACTGAATTTTGAATTGTATTTAATTATAATTTTTATAGTTACATGTAGCTAGTGGCTATTGTGTTGGACAGCACAGATCTAAATGGTCTTGCAGTCACCTTCAGCGTCTTCCAGCTCCAGGCACTGCAGCAGCCTAAAGCATCTCTTAAAAGCTCTCTGTGATTTACATTTCTCTGATGATTAAAGATGATGAGCATTTTTTCATATGTCTGTACACCATGCGCCTGTCTTCTTCGGAGAAGCTTCTGTTCGGGTCTCTTGCCCATAGTGAAATGGGATCACTTGTTTTTTTCTTAATAAGTTTGAGTTCTCTGTGGGTTCTGGTTATCAGACCTTTGTCGGAAATTTAACCTGCAAATACCTTCTCCCATTCTGAGGGCAGTCTACTTGTTTTAGTTACTGTGTTCTTGGCAGTGCAGAAGCTTTTTAGTGTGGTCAGATCCCAGTAATGTATTTTTGGTATTGCTTCAATTGCCCTGGGGGTCCTCCTCATAAAGTTTTCTCCCAGGCCAATTTCTTCAAGTGTTTCTCCTGTACTCTTTCCAAGAATCTTTACGGTTTCATGTCTTAGGTTTAAGTCTTTTATCCAGTGAGAGTCAATTTTTGTTAGAGGTGAAATGTGTGGGTCCAGTTTCAGTCTTCTATAACTTACCAGCCAATTCACCCAGCACCAGTTGTTAAATTAACCCAGCACCAATTTAAGTTTTTGATAGGCTTATCAAAGATCAAATGATGATAAGATCAAATGAATCTGGATTCATCTCTTGGTTCTCAATTCTGTTCCATACATCTACCTCTCAATTTTTGGGCCAATACCATGCTGTTTTGATCACTATAGATTTATAGTATAATTGGAAGTCTGATAGCATGATTCTACCTGATTTGTTTTTATTTCTGAGTGATGTCTTGGCTATTCAAGGTCTTTTCTATTTCCATATAAAATGAAGTACTAGTTTTTCCAGATCTTTAAAGTATGACAAAGGTGCTTTAATGGGGATTGCATTAAATCAGTAGATTGCTTTGGGTAGTATGGACATTTTAACAATGTTGATTCTCCCCAGCCATGAGCATGGTATGTTTTTCCATTTGTTGACATCTTTGGCTATTTCTTTTCTCAAAGTTTCATAGATACCATCTAACTCCAGTAAGAGCAGCCCACATAACAAAATCCCAAAACTACAGATGTTGGCATGGATGTGGAGAAGAGGGAACACTTGTCCACTGCTGGTGGGCATGCAAACTAATACCTTCCTTTTGGAAAGAAGTTTGGAGAACGCTCAGGTCTAAAAATTGACCTGCCATTGGATCCTATAATCCCTCTACTAGGAGTATATCCTAAAGACCAAAAATCACTTTGCAAAAAAGATATTTGCAGCAGATTATTAATTGCAGCTCGATTCATATAACCAAGTCATGGAAGTAGCCTAAGTGCCCATTGATCTATGAATGGATTAATAAATTGTGGTATATGTATACCATGGAATACTATGCAGCATTAAAAAAGATGAAACCTTTACCTCTTTTATGTTTATTTGGAGGGACCTGAAACATACTGTCCTGAGTAAAGTATCTCAAGAATGGAGGGAAAAGTATCCAATGTACTAGGTACTTCTATGAAATCTACTTATATTTACTCACACTTTGTTATGAAAGATAGAACACAACTATAGCCCAGGATGAAGGAGAGAAATGGAGTGGGAATGGAGGGGAGGAGGGAGGTTTGATGGAGGGTAAAAGGCGGGACCACCTATGGAGCATATTGCAAGGGTACAAGTCAAATCTGTCAAATGTAGAACATAAATGTCTTAACACAATAATCAAGTAAATGAAGCGAAATCTATGTTGATTAGTTTGATGTAACCACGTCAGATTGTATGAAAAAAAAATCAACACATTGTACTCCACATATGCATAAATGTATTCATGATCTATGTGTATTTGACTTAATAAAAAATAAAAATAAAAATAAAACCTCTCTGTGGGGCTTCATGGCTCACAGGGGGTTACAGGGGGAAATACAGACTCTACAGGGGGGAAATACAGACTCTACAGGAAGGAATTACACAATTCATCCCTAAACTACTTTCTCCAGTTTTACTTTGGAGGCCTTCCTCCCTGTCCCCAACTGAACTCAGCCTGTTGTCACTCATCAGTTTGTCTCCTTTGTGTTCATGCCATCTCCTGTGCCATGTCCCTGCTTGATTCTGCTTGTGAGAATCCTGCCCATCCTTCAGGGTACGCCTCAAATTCTTGTCCTCTTCAAAGGCTTTCCCGGTCCCACCAACAGTCCCAAGGTGAAGGTAAGTTCTTCTTCACTGTGCTCCCAGAGTTTTTTTATCTGCCTCTTATGCCACAGGTCATAATTTGTGCTGCAATAAAGCTATTTGTTTACTTACCTCATTTCCCTTAACATAATAAATTTAAGACAATGTCTTGTTTATTTAATTCAACATATAATAGGCACTGTTGTTTATTCACAGTTTTACACATGGAAAGCCCTCAACCAGTATTTTAACTGAAAATAATTTCAAATTTTCTGCATACAAAAGCAACATATTCAGAGCAATCTTCACATTTAAATATTAAGACAAATTCTGGATCACAATGATCAAAAAAAATATTTTCCTTCAAGATAATAGTTTATGCCATAAAAGGTTACTGTATCTGTTTTCTGTATCTATAGCTGCATCTTATGTTATAGAATAATACATGTGTAAAGGCAGCAAGTTTGCTTACCTGATATGTTTGGGGATTATACATAGTGTAGAGCAGAAAGCGAGTGTTTATCTTCTCTGGAGACCAGGGTAAACCTGCCAACTGTCTTGAAAAAGGCCCAGTCCATGGTAAATCATCCTTAAAACACCCTACCCTGTCATAGCAAACTTCTTTTCCTGCAGCAAAAAGATGGAGTGTCAAAAGTACAGGAACCAGGCCCAGAGTGAGGCTGTTTTCCACTATGACCGGTAAAGTCTTTAATTTTGGACATCAACTCCTTATATATGATTTACAGATATTTTCTCCTATTCTGAAGGTTGTTTTTTCATTTTCTTGATTATTTCCCCTGCTGTGAAGAAGCTTTTTAGCTTAATGTAGTCCCATTTGTTTATTTTAATTATATTGCCTGTGCTTTTGGTGTCACATCTAAAAAGTCATCGCTAAGACTTGTGTCAAGGTGCTATTTCCCTCTTTTTCCTAGAATTTTTCAGGTCTTAAATTTAAATCTTTAATCCATTTTGAGTTTTGCGTACAACATATGGGTTCAATTCCATTCTTTTGCACCATTTTGTTGTTGTTGTTGTTGTAGAGACAAGAGTCTTACTCTCTTGTCCTGGGTAGAGTGCTGTGGCCATCCTTGTAGCTCACAGCAACCTCAAACTCTTGGGCTCAAGAGATCCTCTTGCCTCCCGAGTAGCTGGGATTACAGGTGACCACCCTGATGTTTGGCTAGTTTTTCTATTTTTAGTAGAGACGAGGTCTCACTCTTGCTCAGGCTGGCCTCAAACTCCTGAGCTCAAGCAATCTACCTGCCTTGGCCTCCCAGAGTGCTAGGATTACAGGCATGAGCCACCATGCCTGGGCTTCTGCACGGCTTACTGAAGACACTATCATTTTCCAATGATTTATTTTTGGCCCCCTTGTCAAAGAGTAGTTGACCATATATGCATGAGGGTATTTCCAGGCTCTCTGTTTTGGTCTCTGTGTCTTGTCTTTATGCCAGTATTAGACTGTCTTTATTACTATGGCTTTGTAATAATATAGTTTTAAATCAGGAAGTGTGCTCCAGCTTCCTTTCCTTTCCTTTTTCCTTTCCTTTTTCCTTCCCTTTCCTTTCCTTTCCTTTCCTTTCTTTTCTTTTCTTTTCAGCTTTTGGCCGGGGCCGGGTGTGAAACCACCACCTCTGGTATATTGGGCTGGTGCCCTACTCCTTGAGCCACAGGCGCCGCCCCCAGCTTTGTTCCTCATTCCCAAATTTTTTTTGATTATTTGGTGTCTTTTGTGAGTACATACGAATTTTAGGATTTTTTTTTCTACATCTGTGAAAAAAGCACATGAGGAACTCATTCAACCCAATAGCAGAAAAGCAAATGACCAAATTTTAAAAAATAGGCAAAGAACTTGAGTAGACGTTTCTCAGGCTAACATGTTCAACATCACTGATCATCATGGAAATGCAAATCAAACCCACAATGAGTTTTCTGACACTTGGCACAATATAAAGAAAAAACAAAACAAAACAAAAAACAAAACCAAACACTGCAATTGTTAGGATGGCCGTGGCTGTATCACAGCCCTAGCAGAGCTTAGCCTGAATGATGGCTTGAAGCTGAGAGGTAACTTCCTAACCTAGCACGTCCTAGAGGAAATTAAGCTTTCCATGTTTTGTCTGTAGGCAGGCTCTAAAAAGTTTAAAATCAATAAACAGAACTTATATTATTATGACTAGATAAGTATTTTTGCCTTCAGCTAACTGGGATACTCTAATTACAGTCCTTGCTCTCTACCTCTGTAGTTCAGACACTGCTTCCCTTCAAAGGAGACTATTCAAATGAATTCTCTTTCCTAATGCTGGAATCACTCAGGATTAATGTTATTTTAGCTTACTTCCTGTTTGGATCATGTCTTTTGTGTGCTGTTTTCATTTTCCCAGATTCTCTGGTTGCCTTTTTTTTTCTCGTCGAAAGGACATGCACCTTCTTCAATATACCCCCAGTATATTGCAGCTTCTTAACATTTTTCCTGCCTGGAATCCATCCTGTTCTAATTTGAACCAATCATTTCACATTTAGGCCACAGCTTTCTAATACAGACTTCTGCTTTTCCTAGAACATCCAGGTGCCTTTATTTTTTCCATTCTGCGGCTTTTTATTTTTTCCCTCCAGGTTATCAAGTACATTGTTCACGCTATTGAAGAGAGTTTTGAATCTGAAATGAATATTTTTATAAATATTCTGTCTTTCTATTTTTATAATTTGCCAGAGTTGTTCCTTTCAATGAGAAAATACTCAGAGGCTGAGAGTATAAAATTTGAGGAAACTAGATGTGATAAAGCAGACTGAGCAACATAAGAGGCAGTAAAGCTACTTAAAGGAAATGAATGGATTTATGGTTCTTTTTATGGGAGGGACAGAGTCTCACTCTGTTGCTCCAGGCTAGAGTGCCATGGCATCAGCCTACCTCACAGCAGACTCGAACTCCTGGGCTCAAGCAGTCCTCCTGCCTCTGTCTCCCAGATGGGACCTATCACAACAGGCGCCTATCACAACACCTGGCCAATTTTTCCTATTTTTAGTAGAGATGGATCTTATTCTTGCTCAAGCTGGTCTAGAATTCCTGAGCTCAAGTAGTCCTCCCACCTTGGCCTCCTAAGAGTGCTAAGATTACATGTGTGAGCCACTGTGCCCAGCTAGATGATGGTTCTTTAAAAATAACATTTCCTATAAAATGGAAATGGGACCAATAACTTAAGTGGCCAATAATAAAAGATATAGTTTTAAAATTGTGGTACTGAGAAATACTATGAAGCCATTGAAAATGGTTATGAAGACTATGTAGTGATATTTCTTAATGGGGGAAAAATTCCAAGAAAGTGTACCAAAATTTTGACAATCATGACACCACAGTGGTTTTCAACGAATTTTCTTCTTTGAAATTTGTCGTCAAATTTTCAATAACAGATACAACTTACTTTTACAATAATAAAAAGTCACAAAAGGAAAGAAAGAGTACTTCTTTACCAAATGATGCCAAGCCTTGTTTCTTTCTCTTATCAATATAATAATTAAAATACCAAAAACAGATTGACCCCTACGTGCCATATATATGAAGAAATGAAGACTTAGAAAAAATGATGATCTAGGTGAAATATTACATTGCTATTAAGTAGCAGGAGAAAAAGGGAACCATTATGGAGTTATTCTATTTCTAAGTGGGATTAGGAGGCATCTTAGCTTTTTGTACAATATGTTGTGATAACAAATAGCTCCCAAGTCTCAAAGGCTTATAAAAATTAAGGTTTATTCCTTGTTCATGTGATCTTTTGGCTAGAATGGTTTTAGGTTGGCTCTGGCTCTGATTTACCAGTTTTCTCATTGCAGGATCCAAACTAAAGGAGTAGGCTTTGTTCTGTATGTGTTACTCTCGGGCAGAGGAAAAGGATGCGACAGCTGAACCACACAGAGGCTCTGAAAGGAGTCCAGCCTTGGCATATTCTCTCCCATGTCCTGTGGTGCCTGAGGCGAGCATGTGTAATGATCTTATAGGGAGGAAGAGCAAATCACTGGGAAAAATAATGAAATTTACTATGGAAGGGCATGCAGGTTTCAGTTTTTATATGTGTCACCATAATGAAAACCTGCTCCCCCAGAATGAAACCCTTTTGTTATTTTAATTTGCATTTCTTTAATTACCAGAAAATTAGAATATCCCTTGGTGCATTTCTGCCCATTTGTACATCTTCTGTGAATGAGATCTCTGTGTTCCATATTTTTCTAAAATTTGCTCTTTCTTATTTATTGGTAAAAATTCCAAGAATAGTAGAGAAATTTGTCTCCCTTAAAGTCAGATATCTGAAAAATATACTCCAGTTTATTGTTTATATATTTTTTTTATTTATTTTTTTCCCTAAAGAAGTTTTGCATTCTATGCAATCAAAATTATCAATCTTTTTTCATAACAGCTTAGTGGTTTTATCTTCTTCAGAAAAGCCTTCTTCATTCTAAGAATATTTAGTAATTATTTTACCCTTTTCTTTCATATTTCTATTGTTTCATATTTTACTTTTCAATGTTTACCCCTCTGGGATTTATTTTGGTGTATGAAGTAAGATTTGCATCTAGAATTTTAATTCTGTTAGCATAAATTTATGCAAAGTATAGCCATTTTAACTTTCTCCTACATCTGAGGTTGTTTCTTTATATTTAAATTTACCATCATGGTTTTCTATTTTATTAGTTTTATTAAGCATCTGCCACATAGATTTATCAACTCAATTGTATTTTTTTTCCTGTTTTCCTAATTCATTAACTTTAACCTTTATTTTTATTGTTATTAACTTCTTCCTTCAACCATACTTGTTCTTTTTCTAGTTTCTTCAGTTCTTGAGTCAACATATTTGAATATATTCTGCCACTAAAAATGTTTTATTTCCTCTTTGGCCCAAGATTTCTTTAAGGAAATATTTGATATGTAGCACATTACATGCAACTAGTTTTAATTGGTTAAGAAATAATGCAAATTGGCATGTTAGTTCATACTTTCTTAATTTTTATTTTCTAAAGGAGTCATTTTTCTCTCTTACTGTGAGTAGCCTTTTCCAATGACATAGAAAATCTGGCAAACGGATTCAATAATTTAAGAAATATTTATTTGTTTGAGTGCTTATCATTTGCCAGATATCATTAGCACTGGAATTCAACAGTGGAAAAAGGAGTTCTAGCCCTCATGGGGTTCATAATCTAATAGGAGATGTACGGACAGATAATAAATAAATAACACATAGTCTATGTTAAATAACAATGATGCTGGGAGAAGCATAAAGCATTGAAAGGATGAAGGTGTGCATGTGTTTAGATGGGGAAGGGTCTGCAATTTAATCAGGGTAATCAGAGATCTCATTGAGAATGTGGACTTAGAATCAAGACCAGAGGGAGCCAGGAGCAAAACATTTGGATATCTGGGGGGAAACATCATTCAGACAGAGGGAAGAAAAACACAAGACTCTATAAGGAAGTAGGGAGCCTATTATGATTGAAGGATTATGAGAAAGCCACCCTGAGTAGGACAGGGAACGAGGAAAGCCGAAAGGGAAACATCTTATTCCGCAATCTCAAAATCTCTGGAAGAAAAAGTTGGGTTTCTATTACCTCATCCATTTATTTTCCAGTTTGCAGTAATTCATTTGGAATAAAAAAAAACTGACCTAAGACTATTTATGGTCTTTGTCCCACTTAATTTGAATGGTTATAAATTTTACCACAGTGATAATCATGTGGTTGTGTGTGGAGACCTCCCCCAGATCCTTCTGGGGTTATATGCCATACAGAATATTTATCATGGCACTTTTCTAAAATCCACAAAGAAATCTTAATTTTGGAATGCACTGGCCTTTAGGAGTTTGAATAAGGGACGGTGAATAAGTAGCAGGGAATGGCACTAGAGAGGGAATAGAGGTAAAGCATTTGGCAGCTGAGAGAGCACTGGAAGGCCTTAGGCTTTTACTCTGAAATGAGATGAGAAGCCATGGGGGGCTCTGAGCAGACAAGTGACAGGGACTGACTGAGGCTGCCTTCTGGGGAGGAGACTAGATTGATGCAGGGCAAGGATAGAGGGAGAGAGGCCAGTGGGGAGGATACCCTAACAAACTATACACAAGACCAGGAGGTAGGTGTGCAGGTGGTTATAAGTGGTCAGGTTCTGCATAGATTTTGAAGGCGTATACAAAAGGATTTGCTGACAAATTGGCAGTCAGGCATGATAGAAAGAAAAGTCAAAAACGAGGGTAAGCTTTATGATTGGAGCACTTGGAGGATTGGAGTTATTATTAATTGGCATAGAGAAATCTTTGGGAGAAACAGATGTGGGGGTAGATATTGAAAGGTCAGTAGGTGGATATATCAATTCCATATGAATTAGACACCTAAGTGGAGATGGTACAGAGGTAGTTGCAGGTATGTTACTGGAATTCAGGGGAGAAGTTCAGGCGGAGATATTGAATTTGGAAGTTACTAGCATATATGTTAGGTACCAGCAGACTGGATGCAAATGGACTGGGTTATAAATATAATAGATGAGATAGACACAGGTAATAATGCAAATGTGATGTAGACTCAGTTGTTTAATTTATAGAAGCTGTGTAATGGATATGCGTGGGGGGTAGAAATGTGTATTGTATCTAAACTTTGTATAACTATGTAGCCTTCTCCTCAATTTCCTTCTTCCTCAGTTTAAATCTCGATCAATCATAACCGCTCTTTTTCTGTACATCTTGGACAACACTGCTGTTTTTGCTTCACAGGCAACTCTGGTTAAATTCAATACTTCATCTACTTTCTGCCTGTACTTGGGTGGTTGAATGTGCCTGGAGCAAGCAAGTCACATACCTTGTTGACTTACTTTGAACTCATGGGTACTAAAGTAGACAGTAAAGCTGCTGGCCATAATGCCAGATTTGCCTAAGTCGCTTATTTTCCCAGGCTCCTCTTCTTCCCTTCAACCCCCATCAACACTCTTGGCTGATAACCTTGTTTCCTGTTTCAATAAGAAAACAGAATGAAGCTTCCACCACCCCCCAGAGCTACCTGTATATGCCTGCCCATCTCCTCTGCTTCCTCTCTGTTCACAAGAGATGAACTGTCTTTGCTTCCCACAAAGGCCACCCTTGCTCGTGGGTCCTACATACCAGACTGCATCTTCTCCCACCTACTCAGGCAGAAGGCTCAACGATACACATCTCCCCTGCTGCACCAATTAGCCTCCTCTCTACCAGGTCATTCCCTGCCTCACACAAACTGCTGTTCTCTCTCTCATCTTAAATTGACTTCCTGGATACCACATTCTTCTGCGTCTCCTCCTACTTCACTATTTGGCAATCTTCTTTGCTGGTTTGCCCTCATTGTCCTGATTCCCTAATGAGGAAGTACCCTAAAACTTCCTCATCCCTTCTGACAGTCATGCCCTTAGGGATCTCATGTGCATTCATGGCTTTAAAGACTATGTCATAACAGATCAAGGCAGGCCTTGCCCATTTCATAATCCTGCTCTCACCAGTCTGAGTGCTTTCAATACTTAGGGCTGTCCTAGGGCAGGAGAATCACGCAAAACCGAGCATGGTTCCTGAAAGATATGAAAACTAAACATAGCTCTCTCTCTGTTTTTATCCCATAGAGAAGAGTTGGAGGTCAGGGACTAAAAAATACTCAGAGATTGGCCACTGCCACCAGCTAGCACCAAGACTTTGCACAGTGAACTTCTCTGTGCTTTGCTGTCTTCATCTGTGAAAGCAAGATACAACATTTATCAATTGCGAACTATTAATATGTCCATTAATTCCAAGTTCCTATGCTTAGCATTTTACATGAATTACACATTTAGTAGCTCTTACCCTAAATGCTTGGAAGCAGCAGTGTTTCAGATTTTTCAGATTTTAGAAAACTGGCATATACATAATGAGATATTTTGGGGGTGGGGTCCAAATCTAAATACACAATTCATTTATGCTCAAGTCACTACAGTTAAGACAAAAAAATTCCTTTATGTTTCATATACACCTTATAGACCTACACATAGTCTGAAGGTGATTTTATACAATATTTTTAAGCAATTTTGTGCATCAAAGTGTGAGTTATGGGTGGAATTTTCTACCTGTGATATCATCTTAGCACACAAAAAGATTTGTCTTCTGGAGCATTTCAGATTTTGAATTTTTGAATTAGAGGTACTCAACTTGTAACTTATTTAATTTATACAACCCTGTAAGGTTTTTCATTACTGTCTTATTTTTACAGATAAAAAAATGAGGCTCAAAAAGGGAAAGTGCCTGTAGAAGGTAAGCATTTACCAGATAGCTGACCCAGGATTCAGACCCAAGCAGATTCAGGATCCAAACAAGCTGAACTCAATATTAGACTTGATGACTATCTTCTTACCACCCTACTTTCTTAAGAAATTACATGATACTTTAAAAGAAAGGGTTTGGTCTGCCTACGTAACTTCTTTCAACCTTGCAACATTAAAATTATTTGATTCTATTTTGGTTAAAAGAAATAAACTAATTAGCTTCAGTGTTTGCTTAAAGGTTTAATATCAAACCAAGGGTGGTAACAAGAGACAAAACCAGTAACCCCTCCATAGTCAGCAACATGTGAGAAGTCCACAATATAAAGAACACATGCCAATGAACATTGAGTTAACGTGTAAAAAAACCTCCAAAGATCACTATTCCTCTAAAAACCACGACCCAAATGAAAAAAAAAAAAAAAAAAAAAGGACATTCCAATCAACATTAGTAATTCACTCATTTTTAAAAAAACATTTATTGAACATCTACTATGAGCAGGTACTAAAATGGGAATTTGTATATATTCCCATTTACTATGACATACCCATCTTAGGGGTGAAGAAATTGAGACTTTAATGGATAATTTATGTCCAGGGCTATAAGGCTAGCGACTGACAGAGCTAGGAACCCAATTCAAGACTGCCTAGCAACTTATGTGTTATCAAACATAGATGCTTCCTATATGCCATCAGACTCATTCGGTATTAAAAGCACATTTTTCCTTAGACAATTTTATGGATAGAAATTAATTAATTACATAAATAGAAATATAAAAAGAGCCAATATTTCAAGTGTATGCATGAATATAGAATACTTCTTTAGAATGAAAATAGTAATGTCTCAAGAATAAAGTTCATGTCGATTACATTTTGGATGTGAATATACTCATTCTTTTTTAAAAAGTTACTATAAATTATTAATCTTACCTTTTGATGTGCCAAAGCATAAGAATGCAACAATACAAATCCCAAACATCTAAGTTACTTTTTAAAATCACATAAAATCTTCTTAAAGATCTCCACTTGTAAAGTTACCTCACCATAAAAATACTAAATGGTTTTCATCAAAATTACTCCACTCGAAGTTTAAACTCTAGGTGCAGAAGAACATGTAGCTAACACTGCCTTTAATTTTTAAGCCCTTATAAAGTAAATAAAATTATCAGGGTGTGCCTTATGTCTTGTGATTGGTGATGAAATGTCCCAAGTTCTGCTGTTTCATTGTTAGTAATAATTTGGTCAAACACCATCTGAGTCACTATTGAAAGCTTTTTGAAGGGTTTAAGATACTGGTAAATAACCACCTCAAAGGTAATATTTTCCTGAACCAGCATTAAACACTTTTATTTTTTCCTAACACATTTCTGGGTGTAAACATCCAAGTAATACTAATAGACTCTGCTAAAAGATGTTCTGGGTTCAGTACTAAACACTGCCTCTCTTACCTATATGGCAATATAATATCACAGTTATCATCATTAATCCTGGAGACTGATCCCTGAGTCCAAATACTACCTCTACCAGTTACAAGAAGTGTGACCTTGGGCTAGTAAGCCTCACTATTCCTTTCCTTGCTTGTAAAATGGGAATAATCATGGTTCCTAACTCAAAGGGTCATTTAAGTGATTGAATTCTTTATTGTCTCAATAGTACCTGGTACATAGTAAGTACTACATTAATTGTTGATTTTTATTACTGTCATTTTTCAACTATGTTAATGGTCATAGAGGCAAATTTATATTTGCATGTGTTAAAAGTTAAATGTACCCTGACATAATTGTACACAGGCTTCAAGATGTACTCTAAGGTAATGCAAACTTGTCTATTGGGCTAGTACGTTAAGGTAAAGAGCACTTTGGCCCAGAGATATTCTTAGTCTGTTTCTCAACTTTTAAATGCTCATTGAAGATGGCTGAAATTATTCTTTGCTTTTTCTTAATTTTTTCCAAAATAGCATCAAAGTTTTAAAGATTTATGAGGCACTCAGCCTATTCATACAAACCTTACGACATTTTGCAAGATCAGACAAGAAGAGGTTATGAACCTGAGCAGTTCCACATCCTGGATGTTCTATTGATGAAGGCACTCATGGCATACAGTCCACACTGGCAATGGACTTGTGGCTAATTAGAGAATTAACTCAACAGCAGCACTGAACAACCTTCCTGGCACAGTGTGAGTGCCCACGCCCCAGAAAAGTCACTCTCTAAATACTTTACCAGTTATTACCGGTTGTTTTACCCAAGCAGACCTTCATGAATCATGGTTTTCAGCCACACCTGTAGGATAAGTATGAACAACATCCCTCAGTAGCAGCTTTTGTAAGTCTGTCAACCAAAAGTCAAGGACAAACTTTGGAACTTAATAGGTACTTACTATAACATTTTTAAAATAAAAAGGTACAAAGATCTACAGTGATGATACAGGACTTTTTAAACCCCCCCCCCCTTTTTTTTTCTTAACAGCATGTAGCATATTATAGAATTGTTATGCATTTACCTATTATTCTCCTCTCCTAGTCTGAGCTACTCCAGGACAAGGACTGGTTTTTGTTCATCTCTGGGCCCCTAACACCTAGAGGGTGTCATAGTAGACACCTTGTTACTATTTGTTCGCAGAAAAAAAAAGCATTATATTTCATTGATCTTACATCTTCCAAGGATAGTCTTCCTCTAGAGACATTATCATTCTGAGAGATGAAGACTCATACTGTAACAATTGTATTTAACAAGGATCAGATACAGCTGAATCCATCGATGCTCGCTGAAATCATGGCAGTTATGCCTGAAGAATGTGACATAGAGGAGTTAACAATAGAGTTAACAAGTTAATAAAAAATCTACCCTCTTTTCAAAGCTTCCAACGCAGCATTGCCAATGTCTTCTGGGTCTTTCGGGTATTTTACCTGAATCATAAAGTCATATTCACATCCTGAAAAACTCTTTTCTCTCCAAAGAGCTGCTCCTTGTGCCTTTCCTGTTCTTTCAGTCATGGGTGAGAAACATCTTCCATTGTGCAAGGAGCCACTGCTGATCCTTCCTCAATGACGTCCCCTTCATTAATTTCCTCCTGTCATTGTCACAATCCATACTCATTGACGCAATCTCTGCATCTCTTGTCTGAAATATTACTACTGTCCTGGGATGCTGCCTCCCCACTCAGGCATCCTAGTGGTTTATCCTCTTCACAGATTAAACTATTGGGAACCACTCTCTGATCTCACTGCCCTCAGAGGTCTCTATTAAATCAAGGGCTTGTCTGCTCCTCAGTCTACTGTCTCAGCTGTCAAGTCCTGAGTTTTTGACACCTGGTGTTTCTTCTACCTTGACAGTCCTTCCTCACCCTTCTCTATATATCTGAATCCCCTCATATTGAACTGTAGATATAATCCCTGAAAGTAGTCTTCGAACCCCTTTTATAAATTCAAGGCACAGTTCAAATGTGACAATCTCTTTCACAAATCTTTTTTCTGATTACTGTTGGTAGTATAAGATTTCCACAGTTTCCAAATACACACTGGATCTTTTCTTATCTGTAAGCCTTTTTATATTAAAAAATCTTGTGTTATTTATTGTTTCATTTCTGTTACTAAACTGTAAGCCCAAAGGCCAAGAATATATATTTGTATGCTTCCTACAATATCTGTTTAGTAAAGGTTTTTCCAAAACACAGACCTAATCATTTGTCTATGAGATAAAATCCAAACTCATCATCATTCATGCTTGACCATTCCCAAACTTCCCCTATGTGCTTGTGCTTCTCCCACCACCCCTCACTCTAAGCGCCCTTCAAGCTGAACCACTCAGAACTCTGCAAACAAGTTAGCTGTGCTTATACTTCTGGGCCTTTCTCTCTCCCTTCTCTACTGGGTAAGATCCAGCTCAAGTATTACTCACTCTAGAAAATCATCCCCTACATAAGAAATCAGCACTTACTCTAGGCTCCTCCACACTTCAGACACAGCTTAACTCTGATGTTTTTACATTAGAATCAGTCACATGTTGTACTGTACCAGACCACCTCCTTGAGATTGAGAAAATCGATGCCTCATAGTCATCTTTATGTTTCCCTGTACTAGGTAAAGGGCCTGTCACTTTGTAGACACTCAGGTCTTGAATGAATATTTTAGCAAATAAATGAGAGGAAGGGAGGAAGGGAGGGAAGAAAGAGAGAAGGAGAGAAAGACAAAAAGAAAAGAAAAAAGAGAAGAAAAGAAAATAGAGAGAGAAAGAAACCTAAGTAAATAATAAATAGATTCATCTTGATTTGGCTAAATATATCAAAACATGATAATTCTTATCTATGGAACCAAACTTCTATAATTATAACTCTCAGTGATTCATGGGAAAGGAAGCAACTCTATGAGTTCATTCATTTTATACTTCATGTTTTCTAGTACCTCTAGGCACTTTTTTAAAAAAAAATAAATAAACTTCATGCCTGATTTCTTTTCTCTGAAATACAGGATCATTAGGTATTGTTCTCTTTGACGGACTAAAATAGGTACATGTATTCCAATATAAATAAATATATTCCCACAATAAATAATGATAAGAATTCAATGTTGGAATTGATAAACATTTTCCTTTAATTAGGCCAAATGCTAGACTATTTGTCAACTAGTTCAATATTATTTATGCTTCCATATTTCCAAAATGACTCATTTAATTTTAATGAACTTAAATTTTCTGAGGAAAAGATGACTTGGGGATAACTTGAAGACAACTCAGTTTTCTCTTTTCACAAGAGAGCCAGTGCTTGGGCCATTATAGTGGGAATGACATGCTACTCTGTGAGGTTTAGTGGATACATGTCCTCTACATCTTCACATAACAAGTCACGGAATGTATTTTAACAAAAATACTTACTTCCCTCTGGCAGATTTTTATTTAAATTTTAAATAACTGGACATGATATAGAAAAGACAACCCAGTTTGACATCTGAAGAGAGTATGTAAGAAAGAGACCTCTAGAGACAGAAATAAATAGAAATAAAGGGTCTTGGTCTTTACTTATAATATTTGACCAGCTAGGACAATATTCTTTTTCTATAGTCTAGGACACCTTTGCTTATAAAATGAGAAAGTTGAACAGGGTCATCACAGTTGAACTGGACCTTTTAGAGCCACAAAGATTCTTTGTGGCTTTAACAGTCTATACTTAGGATTTTAAGGATCAACTTTCATACTTGAGTAAACTCTACTAAGAAAAAAAATTGACCTGTTTGGATTCCTGTCGCACAACAGTGCTGATGTATAGCCATAAAACTACCCCAAAGTGCAATTATTTCTTGCCATCTGTGCTGCCTCAGTATTTATCATAGCCAGGTGCTAGAAGCTTCTGGCACCACCCAGAAGCTTCTCTCCCAGAGGAGTATATTATTAAGCAATTTTAGGAATGGATAATGACTTGAACTGCAACTAAATTAACAAAAGAATCAGCGTGTCTTGAATGAAGTACTGATTTATGTCCAGTCAAATCTGAGACATTACAATGCAATGAGTAAACTATTGCTAGTTTGAAATATCAGAAACTGAGATTTTTTTTTTTCTCATTGTGGAAGTTGTTTCTGAATGAGGAGCTAAAGACCTTTCAGCTTTGCCTTAAAGGATGAAGCCCCACTCTTGAGCTCAGAGACTCCTAAGAAAGGAATTGAATTAGCCAACAAAAGATAGATCAATTTAAAAGGAATCTTCTCATAGTTAGAATGTTCCCAAGTTGGAACTGATTAGTTAATTACTTCAGTAAGATATTTGAGAACATTATTATAAAGAACACTCTGGCTACAAACAGTGCTTTAGGGATTTAAATATTGATTCTGCCTTCAAGGAGACTACAGTCTAGTAGAAGTTGTATGGCATATACATAAAGAACTTTAAAATCGGATAGAAAGTAAAATTTATGAGCTGAGTAGAAAGGTAATAAATCCAATGTCATTGGCAATGTTCAAGGTGAGGCTGCATGACTATTTGGGGTGATGTAAGAGAGATTTATATATCAGGTAGGAAGTAAAACATGGCATGACCTTCAAGATTTGTTCTTTCTAACAAATGCTTTGTGGTTTTATTAAGACTATCACTATAGTAAGAATTTTTTTTCAAAGTTCTGACTTTCTGTTCCACTCACATCTCATTTAGCTGTTGTCTTTTCCTACAGAAATGTATCTCTATTACATACCATCATTTTTAAACACAAGTTCTTAGAACAATCTTAATTAATTTACTTAAGACATGTCTGAGAATTCAATTAGTTAGAAAAAGCCAATAGAGTGTATTTAAAACTATTTCTAAAAGGCAGATACATTTTTTCAATAAAGTCATAATGGACATTTATTTTAAAGGAACACTTAATTATTTCATATAATACAAACCAGAAAAATGGGACTAATATAAAAAACTTACATACATCTATAACTTCCATTCACTCTTCATATTATTTTAGTTTTAAGATTAATTGTTCAGAATCTTATTTCACAGTCACTCAACTTTTATTGACTTCAATATTGACGGACTTGGTACAAGTTATAAAGTCTTATGTGGCATGATATATAATTAAAATACTTTGTCTCATAACTTATATTAATGGGTACATGTCAGAGAATGCATATTCATGTCTGCAAAGAATGTAAACCCACATTAATGAATTGACAGTGGAAAATCCTGTCAGGGCCATTAACCACTCTGCCTTTGCCTTATATAGCAAAGCACTGGCAGCTTCAGGCAGAGGTTGAGAGCCTGAGCACTTTAAGCTCAGCTCACTTTACTCCATTCCAGTGTGAACTTCGGTTAACAGTAAACTCAAATTCAACTAGCCTACTGGGTAAATTTTTCAAGGTGAAAAGCCTCTGGATTCGATTAAAATAAAATTTTAAAATGCATCAGTAGAAACATCCTTTGCTTGAACTACTACCAGCAACTTTGATTAGCACTTTGAATCTAAATTTTAGTCCTAAATTTTTTCTTATTCACCAATGCCTCAGTTCACCCATTTTATGAGCTTTCAAAGTAAAAGTAATTTTAAATCTAAATTATTATGGTAAGGGAACCTGTCAGTATACAGCCTCATACATCAGCTCAGCAGAACCGTACTTGGTATGGTCTAACCATTTTTAGAATATTGAGTTGTAAATAAATAAGTAGTGGATCTGGTCCGTTGTTTACAGGGTAAGATACTTTGTTAGGATGCGCAAGAGGATGAGGTTCTCATGTCTGATTTAGCTACCCAAACTGACAAGAGGCTGCTATGTAAACCAGAAAGCAAATATATCCACATACAAGGAAAAAATTCACTTCAGAGAAGAAGAGATACACTGCTGCCCGTAGTTATGGCCTCTTCCCCCGGCCAGATCAATATTATTCCTGTTACTTGGTGAGTGTCACATTTGATCAAGGACGGCTAGTTAAATGAGATTTATGGCCACTGTTTTCAATCTAGAAAAAGACAATGCATCTAGTTCTACAGTAACAATATCCCTGAGCCCACTGGTCTGGGTACATTTTTTCCCCTAGACAGTGCTAGAGACTCGCTCTGACAAATTCCTGCTCTTTGAACTCTCCATTTATAAACATCATATAGATTATTATCTTTAATACAGTGTTTTATCAAAGGATGATAGAATACAAGATAGAGGCTTGGGTCTAGGCAGAGGTCATTTATTCAAACGCCTGCAGGAGCCAGCTGGTCACATAAATAAGTGGAGTAGACTTAGATGCTGGTCTATGCAAGAGCCAGAAAAACAACTAAAATTATTGTACAGTTCCTAAACAATGATACGAGTATGTAACATAGCACAAACAGGCATGTATGACATTAGAGATATTTAAAATTTAACATAAAAATAACATTGAAAAAATAGAAATATTTCATTGCTAAGGTTTGCTTTTGTAATTTGTTACTTCTTGACTTGACATTATAATCTAATATGGTATATCTCTATCAGGCCACAAATTTTTCACAAAAAACACAAATTTTTCAACTTAGAGAACTAGTTTGATTTACTTGGCTTCATGTGCAACACCAGCGTTCACAAACACTAGTGCTATTTAACTTGTATAGATTATTTTATTTATTTATTTATTATTTTTTGCAGTTTCTGGCCAGGCCTAGGTTTGAACCCGCCACCTCTGGCATATGGGGTTGGTGCCCTACTTCTTTGAGCCACAGGCGCCACCCTTATATAGACTCTCTTTAAACAATGGTTCTTATTTAGAGATATGCATTCAGTTTTGGCCTTCCAACATCATTATATTTAGTTTTCAGTCACCCATTTCGTTGCAGTTAAGCATTTTCAATATGTAGCTCTTTGTTCATATGATCAATATCTAACTAGAAAAGTAAGTTTAGGCAACATTAGTATATTTTCACAACTTTTTATTTGGGGGGGGGCAGGGTCTCCTCTGTCACCCAGGCTGGACTGCAGTCTACAGTAATAGTTCACTGTAACACTGTAACCTCAAATTCCCACACTCAAGGGGTCCTTCTGCCTCAGCTTCCCAAAGTGCTGGGATAATAGGTGTGAGCCACCATGCCCAGTTATTTTCATAAAGTTTAAAATCAGAGAACCTTTTTGGAATTCCATTTTCAACTTTACAGTTTTGGTAATGTAGTTCAGGCTATGACTTTCATTTCAGGAAAATGAATTGCAATATAGGCTAATGAGCCAGATTATTCCTTGCCAGTTAGTTCTTCAAAGGCACAATTTCACCTAAAATGAGCAAGTCGAATCATTTGGGTAGCTGTTTGTGAATGCCTCTGCAGGGAAATATTCAAAGTCTACAGGATCTAATATCAACCAAAAAGACCAAGAATTTGATTCACTCTTCATTGTCAGGGATTTAGTAGAAATTTTCTCTTGAAGACATAAATAGGAATAGCTCTCAGGATTCAGCCACAGAAGTTCACTTACTGTTCTACAACAGGCCGCCACGCATCTAACGCGTAAAAAGAAGCCGTGGGATATCTAGATTTTATCCTGTTCATACTGTCAATTACTACATATTCAAGGCATATTATGTTTTATATTTTTTTGCACAAAGCAATTCCTGGCAAATGATGTAATTATGTGACTAAATTCTATGTCTTTTGGAAAATGTACCCTTCTCGATTTGTTTTCACATTAACACTGTCCATTGAAGGAGGTGAGTCACACTGACTAATTTCAATTAAATACTTTGCATTTTACAAAATGTTCTTACCAACAAAGATAAGTCATTTGCTGGGAGCCAATCAGCACCTCTCATCTTCTGGCACAGAACAATTCTTGTCAGTATCATAAATTAAATACAACTAACTAGGTAATATTTATATCTGTGCGCTCACCATTTGCAGTAGAAATGCTGCAACCAATTTAACTGTTTTCATAGAACTTTTCAGTAAGTGCTCTGATATAAATAACGTCAATATACTGCTCAACAGTATTTCCAGTAAGACTTAAATTTACAAATGCTCATCTCAGTGTAGAACACACAATTTCTGTAATGCTCTTTTATAAACCTGTCATCTGTAAAAGCTTTTGATGTCTGGGCAATATTTTCACTTAATATATAACTTCATTTATAGTAGCATTAGATATTTTATTTGTGTTTAAAAACAATCACTTGGGAGAAATTTCAGTCATTTTTTCAGTGTAAAGTCTTCATCTCTCATCTTCTTCATATACCAGTCAGATCTTCGTCGTGGTCTCTAACACTGTGGTACTTTTAATAGTCATCTTTTATTTATGTATTACATATGGAGGAATACTCTTCACTTCATCGGAGAAAATTGATTTCTTCCATTGTGCCTGAAGCAAGCTTATTATTTCCACATGCAGTGGAGATAATGAGCATACAGAAACAATTCTCCATTCTAGGAGACATACGTACAAGTGGCAAATGTAACTAGCGTCACTGTTAGAAACGACAGGGAGTGATGGTGCTTGTGGCTAATGAGTGAGCAAATGCTACATCTAAGGGAAGTGTTGCTGGTGCTCCATATAAAAGAGATGGCTGATTGTTTCCATGTAGAGATGCAGTTATACTCTTGTTAGAATTGACATTTCATAAGAAAAATGGTTGGTTCAATTAAACACCACCACTACCACTATAAGTTAATAGTTCAGGCAGAATAGGCCAGCAAGCTAGATTAGCCTCACAGAGAATCAGTAGCAATCACTGTATTTGAGTGTTCCATATTTTCATAGAATTTTACTTTTCTGAAACTATACAATCATCTTGAATGGAATGCTATACATTCCCCAATACCTCAAAGATCTGTGCAAATTTTTATTGATGGGATAGTGTAAGTCTCTAATTTTTGTTATCCCAGTAGGTTTTCTGTAGTGGTAGAGATGTAAGTTGCATAGCCCTGCATCCACTATCACGTGGATGCAGCCTAGAAGCAGATCTGTGATCTAAGGACGAGCACCTGACCCAAGCCAGGCCAGTCAGAATTCTCCTCAGGTTTTTGTTAAACAATTGAGAGACACTCTCTTGAGAGTTGCTGCTTGAAAATACAATGAATTCTGGAATTGTTTATGGTCATATTTGCCAACACACAGGAACAATCTACCCCAAAATGATGCCAACATGGAGGAAGATAGCAGAGTTAAAAACCAGAGGAAAAGAGAAAAATTGGTCATATCATTTGAACTGCAGAATCCAGTCATTTCTAAAGCCAGATTTTTCCTTGGTGTCCTGGTTACATAAACCAATATATTCTCTCTTTGGCTTAGTCTGGTTAGGGTAACTTTCTGTAGCATGCAAAAAGTCCTGACTATCTGACTAGAATAGATAACTAATATTACCTATCATGTTGGTCTTGTTTGATAAGATATATGTTCCCATATAATGCTGAATTGTCTTCCATTGTAATTTACTAGATTTAATTGTAATTTTTTGTTTATTTTTCTTTTCTTTCTTTCTTTTTTTTTTTTTTTTTTTTGAGACAGGGTCTCTGTCTGTCACCTGGGTTAAAGTATCATGTCATCAGTAACCTTAAAGTCCTGGGTTCAAGCGATTCTCCTACCTCAGCCTCCCAAGTAGCTGGGACTACAGGTGCCTGCCACAATACTCAGCTCATTTTTCTACATTTAGTAGAGACACAGTGTCTTACTCAGGATGGTCTCAAACTCTTGAGGTCAAGGAAGCCTCCAGCTTTGGCCTCTCAGAGTACTAGGATTACAGGTGTGAGCCACCATATCTGACCTATTGTAATTTCTTATAACATCAGTTTTACCTACTAGATTTGGAAAACTTTCTCTGTAAAGGAGCAGATAGTAAATACTTTGGATTTCATGGGCCAGATGGATTCTCTTACAACTAACTCAACCCTGCCATTATACCACAAAATCAGCCATAGAGAATGTGTAAACAAAAAAAGTGTGGCCATGTTATAACAAAATTTTATTAATGGTATTAAAATAGAAATTTTGTATAATTTTCATATGTCATTAAATATTACTCTTCTTTTGATTTTTTTAACCACTTAGAAATCATTCTTAGCTTGTGAGCCATATTTGGTCTGTGGGCTACAGTTTGCTGACCCCGTGGTAGATTTTATTCTTCATGAGGAGAAGGAGTGAGTCTCATGTGTCATTGTGTGCTCAGCACCAAAGGAAAATGCTGTGCATATCACAGATTATCAATAGTGAACTATTACTGAATGCTTGAAATAATCAAGATCACAGAAAAGTCAGTTTTCACAAAAAAAACTCACCAAGCATTTTGGAAATTTAGTAGAAATTATTACAGTTTTTAAAAATATATATATATATTTTATTAAATCATACTGTGTACATTAATGCAATCATGGGGTACAATGTGATTATTTTATATACAATCTTCATCAAACTGGTTAACATAGCCTTCACAGCGCCCTCTTAGCTATTGTGTTAAGACATTTATTACAGTTTTAAGGAACCTGGGCAGGTGTGAAATTACTCCCTCTTTCTCTGGCCCCTCCTTTGTTCCTCTCTCATCTCTTTACAACCTCCCTCCTGAAATGTGCAGGAAAACCCAACCATTTGTCTCTTGGTTGATGTAGATCACTTTTCTCTTTTTACAACTTCTACTCACAAACTTGCATACTGAAACCAATCAAGGTACAGTGGTGGTCCCTCTTATCTGCAGTTTCACTTTCTGTAGGTTAAGTTACCTGTGGTCAACCACAGTCTGAAAATATAAATGGAAAATTCTGTAGATAAACAATTCCTAAATTTTGAATTGTGTGCCGTTCTGAGTAGCATGATGAAATCTAGCACTGCTCCTCTCTGTCCCAATGGGGATATGAATCATACCTTTGTCCAGCATATCTACACTATAAATGCTACCCTCCCGAAAGTCACTTGGTAGCTATCTGGGTCTTCTGTGCTGATAGGTTAGTGTTCAATTAACCTTTATTTTACTTAACAGTGGTCACAAAGCACAAGAGTGCTGGCTTATAAATCAAAGTTCATCATAGATATATATGTCTAGGATAAAACATTATATGTAAAACTCAGTACTTTTGGAGATTTCAGGCATTCACTGGGGGGGTCTTAGAATGTATCCCTACAGATAAGGGGGGACTACTGCCTTCAAAAACACTGAAAGTTCTACCCTACAAGTTGGGTGGCCAATCATCAGATTTATTATTGACATTCTTAATGGGTAGTCTCTAGCAATTCATTTAACTGCTCATTTTTTTTTCACACATAAAATGGAGAAAATATTACCTATTGACCCAACTTCACATTTTTTAAAGTATCATATGAAATACTAAAAATATAGGGCACATGAGATTTTTAAATTTCTAAAAAAAATTTAACATATTATTAATGAAGCTTTCAGTAGTTTTTATAATGATGAGTGTAAGGAATTAGCCTGATTAACAAAATAGTCCCAATTTGCTTTAAAAGAGTAGTCACAGTAATGAAATTTTTCATCTTATAATAAAAATAAACTAGTTCAAAGGCTTTCGGGGGGGAGGGGGTGGACAAAGAAATCAATTACAGCCAGGATAATTTTCTTACTGTATTTTTCTTAATTGATATTCTCATAATCAACTAATATCTAACTACTAATTCATGAAAATGAAAAATAATAACATCTAAATTGTCATTATGTAAAGAAAAAGAATGTGGTAACATTAAAATTAAAAAAATAAAAATTTATACTTTTTGGGTATTTTCCTCTAGAAAAACAGAGATAATTTTGAACATCTCTTAAAATGACATTTTATTCTAATGATCTTTCACTCTTTCATTAACCTAGAGGATAATCTTAGACTTTCAGTTAAAATACCAAATAAGTAAAACAGCAATGAATCATCAATACATAATACACCGATCTTAAGTAATAGCATTCTAAAATTTTTAAATCTTTTATATAACAATGAACAGCCCTCTTTCCTCAAAATCAATGTGCTCTTCAATGTGTTGCTTAGATACTATTGCTAAGCTTTTTTTCTATTTTATTTTTCTTTAAAAGGATTATTGTGTCATGTAATCTATTGGCTTCTCTTTCCTTACCTTAGTTTCTGTCCTACCTGCTTAAAACCAAAAATCTACACAGAAATATATTTTAAATAAATTCTTTAATTCACATGTAAGTGATTAGAATTTAAACTGATTTAAATGTTTACATATGTTTCAAACTATAAATTCTCACCAAGTTAAAAGTTTAGGTTTATAGACCATACCTTCCAGCTACTCTATCCAATTATGCATTTATATATATTTATGAAATAATCAAATAAAACCAAGAAACACCAAATATTAAGCAAAGGTGATTCCATCATTTAAGAAATACAGAATGAAAATGTATGTTATTATTAAAAAAATACAGAACTTTAATAATTTCTACTAATTTTCTCTATCTGGATCTATCAAATCAAGCACGAACCTAAAATGGAACATATTTTTCTCAACCCTATGACATTTCCACAGCTGATTTAAGAAAAAAAAGTTAATGTGTTGTTGTCACCTCTCAGCTATAAGCCCCTAAATGGTAGAACCAAGGTTGTGCACAAGCCTAACTCTGTTTCATAGTGAGTTCTTCAAGGGCGAGGCCTTGTTTCACTCATCTTTTTACCTCTAGCATCTACTACAGTGCAAGAGAATGAGGAGAAGGATGAGGAGCTCAGTAAAGTATCAAAGGAAGTCATGAGTGGATGAGGCCAATGGTTAAGAGTGTACTTGCAGACATGCTCATAAATCTCTCTACAAGAGAAATGAAGACATCTTATCAGCTAGGACTGTAGGGTAGGTAGCCTCTAAACAAGAAATAAGAGGAATCATTCTTACTAATTACTTTAAATACAGAAGATAATTAATGAAATTCACCCTAAAATTTTCATCCATCAATTGACATCTGAAATGTTGGGTTGGTGTTTGACTGACTATAGGATAGGATGAAAGGAAAACCATGAGATCAGGAACAAACAAAAAATTGTGCATGTCAAAGAGCCTTTTGATCAATTTTTGGAATTTTTGTTCCATTTGAATTCCTGTGTCATATATATGGATATTCAATATTTTAGAAAGGTTGGGGCTAGAATTGGTTTTCTTCCAATAAAGGATCACATGGAAGAAGAGGCTTATTTTCCATCTATTTTCTAGAGACAAAGGTGGGATTCTGAAAAGGAAATTAATCAGGAAAAAGAATATAAACTCATTGACCATATTCCTGCCCTCCATCCTGGTACTTGAATTGATCTTTTGTTTTAAAATGAGCACTTTGGGACATACTGATTAGAATAATGTTGATCAGTACATGCCTCAAGATTTCTTTGATGACTTTCCTTTGCATGAGAAAAATAGAGGTCTTTAAGCAGTTTATGGAACCTGCTCATATATTTTAACCAGTTTGATGAAAATATTTCAAATTGTATGTAAAACCAGCACATTGTAGCTTATGATTGCATTAATGTACACACACACAAAAAAAGATGGCCCATCATCATTGCTTCACTTACAGTAGCACCATTGATTGTCAGAGTCATAACATGAAACATTGCTCAGAGAAAGTCCCTTCAAAAGTGGAATCAAGAAATATGTTGCTTATGTTAAAGACCTGTAGATCTGTTTCAACATTTCAATTTTTTGCATTTCTTAGATGATGTAAGGCAAAATCTAATATGAAGTTGCCAGTAAAATATCTGTGACTGAACTCAGCCCAAGTAAAACCCCCAGTTAGTGAGACCATACAGCCAAGCCTAAGCTTCACAATAAACTAAACAGACATATTCCAATATTAATGTTGTCCATATTATACCAACAGAAAGCTGTTGCCCACAGAGTTGGCACAATGCAGGAAGTGCACACATCAGAATACAAGATGAGCCAACTCTGGCTCTGGCTGTGAAGTACCTAAAGCTTTATCTCCAGATAATTGTAAGGAGATATATTTTCTCAAGAAGTACTACTTTGGATGAACCTGCCATTAGGGTGAAGACTTAGCAATGTTATAATGTTCACATCTGGATGTGACTATCCATGTTATCTTGATTATCAACATATCTTACTCAGGGTTTAGATAAGGAATAGGCTTCATTCAGGGCAGGATAACATTAGTAGTCATCCTTAGAAATGGCCATGACTGAGTTAGGTCTACTGCAGTTCTTGAGAGTCAGTCTACAGGCAATACTTCCTCACATGGTCTGTTAAAAATTTATTTTCATTAAGCCACTCACTACTTTACCAGAAGGAAGTGACTTCCATGATATACTAAGTGGAAAAAAAAAAGTGTATAATTATGTACCTTTTGTATAAGAAATAAAATGAAATACATGTGTTACTCATTTAAAAAAA
>CAUYPK010066543.1:0-17364 GCA_963574355.1 Loris lydekkerianus | reverse complement strand
AGCTCTTTGCTAGCCTGTTCGGATACAGTACCCACCTCCACCAAGTAGAGAGGAAACACAAAAATGCTATAAATCAAACCAAAACAAGGAAACAGAAAACTTTGTGGGATAAAATTGGGGAAAAAAACAAATGATAGGGGTAGAAACACTTGCAAAAATGAAGTTCTAATTGTTGAAAACGGCAGCAATGGGAAATTATATTTAAACTAGAAAAACGAAGAATGAAAAGAAAAAAAAGGAAAGAAAAATCTATAAGGAAAATGTTGAAATTAAAAAACACAACACCAACGAAAAAAAAACAAACCAATATCTTGCTAAATATTGTCTGGGCAACAGGTGATCTTCTGGGGTATGAGATGTTAATCACAATGCTGATACAACTGTATGAGATGGAGACTAGAGGCCTCTGCTGATTTGTCAAACCCAGTAGGGTAGAGAGTCTAAATCTCTCCTCAGCACTCTTTAAAAGGCACTTGAAACTGCTAAACTTGGCTAAGCAGAAGCTTTCCCAGGAAAGCGCTTGTTGTGGGATCACTCTATGTCCCTGAGGGCTAAAACTGTAAGGTATCTCAGTCCCCGCCTTTAGGCTGCTCAGTCACTGGATTACTCTCGCTCCCACCTGATCCTTGATCTGCAACCCTGAAGGCGGAGCTTGCTGGGGCACTTCTCCCACAACGGCTGCATGCAGCCCACAGCCGAACACTATTAGCTCCATCTCACTTAGCAGCTTAGTCTGGGACCCTAGAAAACGCTAAAAGTCCTCCACACTCTTGCCCAAGTTCTCCCAAGGTAGTTCAACTGAGTGCCAAGTACAAAAAAACCAAAACAGCTCACTGATAAGGCCTTTCCAGTTCGCAATCTCACTGCTGCTGTACTTACAGCTGCCGGCGGGATTAGACCCAACGAACACATGCAACCACTTGCCAGTTTTCCACTAAGTCTCTCACGGAATCCCTGTGTCCTCAAAGGGATGTTTTATGGGCAGATCCCACCAGCCAGAGATGCCTGGAGTCTTGTCTCCCCAGACTCACCATGCCCAGTCGCAAGGAAGCTGTTATTTGGCCGCCATCTTGCTCCTCCCTCCAGCCCAACAGTTTGAGGTTGCTGTGAGCTGTGACAGCATGGCACTCTACCAAGGGCGACATAGTGAGACTCTGTCTCAAAAAGAAATGCCATCTACTGAATCAATCCCATCTGTAGTTCTTTAGGTGCCTTGGAGATATCAAATGGGTGAGAATGAAATGCTAATTTAAGTGTGATGCCATGATTCTCAAAGTCAGTTAAACTTTCATTGTGTTCTGCAAACAGAACACGGGGAATATACAAGTTCAACAACTTTCACAATAAATATCTTGAAATTGGACTAAATGTGGTAAATTTAGTGGATGTACAGAAAGGCTCCTTCCATGATAGGAAAACATGAAGGGTTTATTGCACAGATTTTTAAAAAGTTTTAACACATCCAGATGCTCTCATTTTGTTTTCATTCTATCTTGCAGCAGCCACAACTCCCTGCTAGAGCTACCATTTTAAGTGATGCTTCGCTACAAATTATAAGTGTTAACTATATTCATGCAAATGCAACACAGCATAGTCAGTTTTGTAACACACTAAAAAGCAGAAGGATGAGGTATTCAGTGTGTATTTGCCTTAACATTCTAAAGTGCCTTGCAGAGACAGGTGTTAGCCAAACTTTTATCTCTGTGAATAATTAAATTTTATGAAGAACAGAATTGGCCATGTGAATTATTGAAAGAAGATTTCTACAGGAACGCAGCGTTTTCATGTAATATCATGTCTAATCAAAACGACTTGAATATTTCTCTGTGGGATAAAACTAAGTCTATACATGATATGTGGCAAATACAAGCGTTTCTCCCAAAGCTATCTTTTTTTAAAATGCCACTTTTTATAAAAGGAAATTTTTTGAATGAACATTTTCTCTAGTTGGCAAAGGTCACTTATTTGCAAATAACCAGGATGGTATTTCCAAATCATTTGAATTAAAGAATATGTAGCTGCTACAGACCTATTAATTGGAGAACACAATGAAAATTTCACTGCCTATGAGAATCATGACATCATACTCAAATTAGCATTTCAGCCTCACCTAGTTGATATGACCAAAACACCTAAAGAATTACAGATGAACTTGATTTAGCTCAGTAGATGGCATTTTGAAGTCATTGTTTGATGCTAAGAAAGATGTGATTGAAATTTAGAAGAATGCAGACCATCCACACCTTTGGCAACATGCCAAAAAAATGCCTTCTTGATTTTTCAACCACTTATTGTTGTGAATCTGCATTCTCCTACCTAAACCAGATCAAAATACCCTTAAACTCACAAATGACTAATAAGATCAACCGAACCTTTGGACATCTATGCTGCAATCAGACATACCAAAGTCATTAAAAGGTTAGTTAACTTTAAAATTAACAAACAGCTCTCATTTTTTGAAATTATGAAGTACACGATGGTCAGATTTTTACAAAATAATGTATCTTTTTAAGCATATCTAATTTAAGTTTCTTAAATGCAGCTTTATTTGATTACAGGTAAATTAATGTGTACTTCCAACATGAAATGGTTCCCCACCCCTGGCCTGGACCAAGCAACTTTCATCTTCCACACTGATTTGTCCACTTGCATAACTTTGTCCAGTCTTTCACCATGGGACATTAACATGAATTAGTCAATTAACTTGCTAAGGGGCAGCCATATATCATAGCTGAGGGCTAAACAAAACAAAATTCTTCAGTCATCTCTACTTGTCCAAATCTTACAAAAACTAGCTCAAATGAAACTTATTTCCAAGAAACTTTCCTTCATTATCCTCCTGGATAAAAAGCTTTTATTCCAAACCCCTATGCATTACATGTTCTTCAAGAAAGATGTCACCTTGTACTTAGAAGTTTTTCTGTACACAATTTGTCACATTTATTAGCTTTAAATTCCTTAAGTGCAGAATTCTTCAAATTCAATTTGATTCCTCTCATGTTTCTGTCATAATAACTCACACAGAGTCCTCTCTCAAATATTAAATCCAGTATCAATAAAAGGACTGGTGATAAAAATCAGCAAAGATTAAATAAGTTGCATTTATTAAAGTAAGAATTTATGTTAATATTATTATATACTATGTAATCTTCAAGATAATTCAACTATTTACTATACTTCTTAAAATAACCATCCTTTCATGTTCTGCTCTCCCTTGATGACACAACTTAACTGACTCTACATCTATTCTCAGATGGTGGAGTCTGCGGGTGGGGGAAGGTATTTTACTAGCTCATCAGGGCCACTTTTAAACCATTCTTTCTCCTCTCTTCCTTTTAATTTGATCTATTCTAATAGACATGTAGTGATGTCTCACCAGGGTTTTAATTTGTATTTCACTAATGACCAGTGATAATAAGGATCTTTTAATGTGTTTACTTATCATCCAATTAATACAGTATACCTGTATAGATACAACAAAAAAACTATCTAGTGTCCTAAATAATTTTTCAATTATAAAAAGTATGTATTTTTAAGAGAGTATGAATCTAAGAACCAATGTCTCAGACTGATAAATCAATTACATGGTAAGAAATCTCTAGAGAACCCACCAAAGTAAAAGAATGTATAATAAATAAGTTAACGAGAGAAGGGATGAAATAATAAATTAATTTGAAATACAGTAAGAAAGGAAAGAAATAGAAGCATACAATAGGTAAGATAAATTTTAAAAAGCAAATATTAAGATGGCAAATTTAAACCCAACTATATCAATAATTACATTAATTATAGTAGACTAAACAGCCAATTAAAATAAGGAACATCAAACAAAACAGACCTTAAGGAAAGAAGCATTACCACAGACAAAAGGACATTTCATGATAACAACAATTTCATATTCACATATGCCTAGTAACAGTTTTCAAATATATAAAGCAAAAGACAAAACAGAAAAATCTAAAATGTGCTGGACAAATCTAACAAGTGTCTCTCAATAACAGATACAAGTTGACAAAATGAGTAAACACAAAGAGCATGAAAATAATCAACAAGCTTGATCTAAATGACGTATGAAACACTCCATCCAAAAACTGTTTTCCAAAACTACATGGAACATCTACCAAACCTGATCATATGCTGAGCCATAAAATAATTTGTAAATTTCAAAAGCTTTAACTAACGTCTGTTTCCTAACTATAACACAATTAAATTAAGCTCAAGAATAACAAAGAATATGCTTGCTTCTACTTACTTTATATATATTTATAAATGGCACATTCCTCAAGCTCAGAGTTCCTCTCCTATAATGCAATAAAGCTGCATGTCCAGAGCATCGTCACCAGCTCTGCATTGCCCCTTTGTGACACTGCAGGTATGAGCAGCTCTGACTACTACTGTCTTTAAAAAAACAGAAGCCCGCTTCCAAAGAGTAACGTAGTCCATTGTCTCTCACCTAAAAATCTAGTGTCTTCTGCTAACATCTGTAAAATGGTAACAAGCTGCCTTACCAACCTGTCAAAGTAAAAGCTCATTCTCTTTACAAGTTTAGACAGATGCACCCAACATGAATGAATCTCAAAATAATTATGCTGAGTAAAAGAAGCCTGACACAAATGACTTGTTTTTATACTGCAGGTTTTAATTTCTATGAAATTATAATGTAGATAGAAGGAACCTATGGTGACAGAGCAGATAGTAATGGTTTCCAGGGGCCATGCGGGATGGGACTGACTCCAAATGGAAAAGAGGGAACTTTTCATCGTGATCAAAGTGTTCTATTATCTTGATTGCGGTGGCGGTTGTATAGGTATACTTATTTGTCAAAATCCAGCTATCTGCACATTAAAAATATGTGCTATTATTGCATGTAAATGACAAGTCAATAAAATGTATTTTCTTTCTTTTTTTACAAATTATGTATGTCATTAGGGAATTCAAAACATTCTTTAAAAATGAGGCCACTACACACCTAGTAAAATGGCTAAAATCCAAGAACAAAAGTACCAATTGTTGACAAAGATGTGGAGCTACAGGTACTCTCATCTACTGCTGGTGGAAATGCAGAATGGTGCAGCCACTAGGAGAGACAGCTTAGCCATTCCTTACAAATCCAACACCATTGTGCTGTATGATCTAGCATTCATGCTCCTAGGCAATTTCCCAAATTAGCTGAAAACTCTGCCACAGAAAAATCTACATACTAATATTTATAACAAGAACTGGAGACCTCTAATATGTTCTTCAATAGGTGAATGGATAAACCATGGTACATGGAATATTACTCAGCAATAAAAAGAAACAAGCTACCAAGTCACCAAAAAGAACTGAAGGAAACTTAAATGGATCTTTCTCTGTGAAAGAAGCAAATCTAAATGTACAACTCCACTGACATGACACTCTGGAAAAGGCAAAACTATAAACATACTAAAAAGATCCATGACTAAGAGTAACAGAGGCAGGGAGAATGAAGGAAAAAAAGGAAGAAGGAGAGGGTGGGATTTGTAGGACAGTAAAATTCTTGTTTGTGATACCACAATGGTGTATTACATGACATTATGCAATGTCAAAACCCACAGAAATGTGCAACACAGAATGAACCTTAAAGAAAATTACAGGCGGTCCCCAAGTTACAAACATCAGACTGATATATGCCTTGCACTTACAAACAGAGACTATCACAGGTAACAAAGAGGTAAATGTACCTGTTCCAACTTAAGAACAAACCTACAGAATCTCTCTCGTATGTAAGCAAGGGACTGCCTATGCATACTTCAGTTAATAATACTATGCCAACACTGGCTTTCGATTGTACCACCCTACTGTAGGACATTAATAATGGGGAAAGGGGGGAGGGGAGTACAGGTCACGTGAGAGAGAACTCTGTATTATCTGCTCAATTTTCTGTAAACCTAAAACTGTCCTAGTCCATCAATTAAAAAAAAAAGATGACCAGCAGTGAATAATAAATGTGGCAAATAATAGATGTGGCATCTGCTCTCTTCTGGAGTAGATGTTACTGTATTTTAAATATTTCATGGCTTTAAAGGAGCAAATGATCTCTCATTTACATTCTAATTAATTTTCACCTTTTTAAATCCAGAGCATTGTTTTTGTCATTTGTACATGTTTGGCGAGTTGCCTAAATCCTTTTACCATTTTTCATTTGGCACTTGAAGTTCTACAGTGACTTTGTAAAGCTCTTTATATTAAGGCTATCAGTGCATCCTTGTCCGCCTTTGGGCATATGGCTTTCCTCAGTTTGTCATCTCTCTTTTAATGTCCCTTTTAGCTGTGTTCACTTTCAGCAAATAGAAACTGTAACTTTTTTCTTTTTGACTGTATTCATATCAATTATGTTTAGATTATATGGAAATTTGTATAATTTCATCTTGTTCATGGTTTTGCACTTTACCTTAATCCCTTTAACTATTGGAATTTATTTGGGTGCGTGTTGCAAAGTGAGAAAATAACCTCATTTTCTTCCTCAAATACTTAACCCAACTTTTAAAGAAAATTTTTTCATTGCAAACAAATTTTTACTTAGTCCTTATTATAAAAATATATAACACTAATAAAAGGAATGGGAAATAGAGAAAAAACTTCTCATATAATCTACATAAATACATGGCTACAAGGACATAGAGTATTTTTAAGCCACATTTTACAAACCACAAAATCCAGTAAGTTTAAGGGAAGAAAGTACAAACTACACATAACCTAAATTTTGCTTTTCATGGTTCCTCATACTAGAACATCATTGAAATCAATTTATAAACTTACAAAGCCATATAATACCTAAGTTTGGCCAGTATCCCAGCGCCCATGATTCACTGTTTGCCACTAAAGATGTTTAAACAGCTAAACCATGCTGTGGCTGTGATAAAGCCAAGCAAATATGATGCTTAACTATGATGTCCTTGAAAAATTATTCATCACTTTAAATGGCATATCCAAAAACATTCTCCTGTAAAAACAGCTACAAGAAAAGGAAAAACTTACACTAAAAATGAGACTACAATCCTTAAAGGCTAGAAATATGTCCAAAAAGCTAAATTATTCTTTTATTAAAATTTCATGCATATTCTTATCCACAGGCAAAACCTATAAAAATCCAATTATCAAAATTCAATTTGTCATTTCAAATGAATATCTATGTATCAAGCACAGGGCTATAAATTGAGAACACAAATATAACTAAAATAACTTTATTTATATCCTGTTTCACTGTGAAAAAGATTAAAGACAGACAATCAAGACCGGTCCTTGTGCTCAATGGCTTATACTCAAATAGACAATTACCAAAAAATTAAAAATTATATTCAAAATACAGGCATACTCTTATATGATGAGCAGCATTACACAGAATGTGATATTGAACAAGAGGGGAATGGTTAGGCTTGGTGCCCATGCTCTGTAGTTAGGTAGCTGGCCACATGCACCGGGGCTGGTGAGTTCAAACCCAGCCAGGGCCTGGTAAAACAATGACAACAATAACAAAAATAATAATAATAATAACAAAGCTGGGCATTGTGGTAGGCACCTGTAGTCCCAGCTACTTGGGAGGCTGAGGCAAGAGCATCATAAGAGTTTGAGGTTGCTGTGAGCTGTGATGCCATAGCACTCTACCAAGGTTAACACAGTGAGACTCTGTCTCAAAAAAAAAAAAAAAAAAGGAGAGAGAAATGGTTAAATTAAAACCACTATTTTCAATATAGTAGGACATATGTTTAAAATTTTTAAGTTTAAGAAAAATTAATAACATCAGGGAGAAATCAGTATGCTACAATATTGGAACAAAATGGACACAAAATTGAATATAAGATAAATAAGAGTTTTAAAAAATCTTTAATTATAGAAGAAAACTAGAAAAAGAACAAAAATTATCTGAGTAGTCATAATGTTTTTATTACTTATTCTTTACATTTTCCAATTTTTTATAATGACTATGTATTATTCTTATAAGGGTATCTTCAAAAATGATATCCATAATTCTTTCTGGAAAGCCATTTAACAAAGAGCAAACTTGTTAATTTTGTCTGTTGACTGGACAACACTATAAAAGACCTCAAAATATACTGAAAATGTAGACTAGTAAACAAGGCAAACTTCACAGAGATTAAAGACTTCACTGTTTTAAACAACTTCTGCCAGAAATTAAAGCCAGTAAATACATTATTAAATGACATGTACATAAAATTGAGCCATGGGCAGTGCCTGTGGTTCAAAGAGTAGGGTGCTGGCCCCATATGCCAGAGGTGGCAGGTTCAAACCCAGCCCCAGCCAAAAATGGCAAAAATAAATAAATAAATAAAATAAATAAATAAAATTGAGCCATACCAGGGACTTCTTAAATTCACATTCTGATTAAAAGTATCTCAGATATCAGGACATTTGTAATGTTCTATATATCTGTGCTGTCTAGCCACGTGTAGCTACTGAGCACCTGAAATAACACTGTTCCAAATGAGGAACTAAATTTATATTAACTTATTTAAGTAACTTAGCCACAGGTAGCTAACGGCTACCACATTGGGCAGAGTAGTATTTTGACATATCCTAAGACAGCTCTCTTAGAAAGAAGTATCCTGTGGCTCAAGCAGCTAAGGCGTCAGCCACATACACCTGAGCTGGCGGGTTCCAATCCAGCCCGGACCCACCAAACAACAATGACGGCTGCAACCAAAAAATAGTTGGGTGCTGTGGTGGGGGCTGTAGTCCCAGCTACTTGGGAGACAGAGGCAGAAGAATGGCTTGAGTTGGAGGTTGCTGTGAGCTATGATACCATGGCACTCTACCCAGAGCAACAGCTTGAGGCTCTTTCTCAAAAAAAAAGAAAGAAAGAAGCATCCAGCACAACTACCCTCAACTGATAGCATTCACACCTTGAGGAGTAGGTAAGAATTGTTAAAGCAAATGAGAGTGGCAAAAAAAAACATATATCCAATAACAGGTAGGTAGAAAGAGATGGAGTACTTCTCAGGAGATCAAGAAAATTTGGTATTTATACATTTGTATAATAATATTACCAACTTTAAATGTTTTTCCTTGTTAAATTTATTATCCACAGTTGATCAATTATTAAAGAGAAAAATCACCCCATATTTAAGAAATAATAAAGGTAGCATTAAAAAATTCTAAAGCCCAGGGAACAAGTGAACCGCTGAGAATGACCATCTTCCACAGTATTTAATTTCCTGTACTCCAAAAAAGGAAAGGCTCAACAAACTAAAAGGTTACATAAACAAGGACTTATTCTCAGTAGTTCTGGCATCTGTTTCTCCTACAAGTGAACTTCTCTTTCAGGTATGCAGTCTTCACCTCACTTAAAGAGATAACAGGTAGAACAGGTTCTGGAACACCCAGGCTTTAAAAATATTTTACCATAATAGATTACAAAAATCAAATTTAAGAATTAAACATTTTATGTGATCATGTATTTTAAGTAATTCTTGACTTGCTTAGGCCCGTAGGATGTGATGTCTGTCCTCTGACTGCTCGTGTCATCCCAGAATATTAAGAGAAGGCTAATACCAAATAAGTACATGGAAATTAAATCTACACCAAATTTCTCAATGAATAAAGGGACTAAAAATAGGTCAAGCTATTTTCCTCAGATTCTAAATGCAGTAATTTAAAACGAACAATGCATAATCTAAATCTTTAATTGATGAAGGATACTAGTGCATTAAGAAGCTCAGGCAAAGGCTGGTTTGAGAGCTTCTTCAGACTTACCCTCCTCTATGCTATATCCCTTAAGGTTGAATTAACACTACTCTAGAGTTTATGGTGGTGTTCGTTCAACTTTGCAGATTTAGGAAAGTTTAACTTCTCTCAGGATAACAAGGTACAGAGAAATGATGCACACTAAGTAAAAGACATATAACTTACGTCAATATATTAAGAAACCAAAAAAATAAGTGGCCTGGAACACATGAGTTTAGTTACTTTTATAGGGTGTCTCCTAAGTAATTAATTTATCAACCAGAAAACATCTGAGAAATAAAGATTTAAAACACAAGAGTTAGAAAAGCAGGGCTTAGTGAAAAAAACGTGATGGAATACAAACTCTATAACTGCTACTCCTGAATTGTACATTTAAAAGCGGCTAAGACAATAATCTCCATATTATGCATATTTTACCAAAATAAATGTAAACAGAGTTTCAGAAAACACTGAAAATTACTACATGTAATATATAAAAAGGACACAAATCAATGAACCAGAAAGAAAAAATACCAAGCATAAGACAAAAAATACACAGGATAGAACTAACAGAAGACTAGAAATTCCAGAAGAAAACATGAAGGAACCTAAGACACAGCAGAAGTAATTATCAAAATGAAATACAGAGGGGGTAAAAAAGACAAAACAAATTTTAAAAAAGGAAAAAAAAAGATATCTGTAAGCTCTGGGACAAAATGAAGCAACCTAACCATCAGAAGAAAAAAGGAACAGAACAAGAAATTTGGAGGGCTCAAAATTCTCCAGTTGATGAAAACTAAAAACCATACAGATTAAGAAGCTCAACCAATGCCAAACACAAGAAACATGAAAACTATATACAGCAAAGCACATCACAATCAAATTGACTAAAGCCAATCAGAAAAAGAAACTCTCAAAAGAGCAATAGTAAAGAAGGACACACATGAACTGAGGCACAATACAAACCAGAAGACAGTGGAGATGTCAGAACGGCCAGCTTCCATTTACCAAAACGACCCACACAAAAGAAAAGAGACCCCTGCTGTATACTCTCTAGGCCTTGTAGAAAACATGGAATTGCTCCTTTGACCACATACATGCATACTTAAAAGAAAGCTGATACCGAAAATATCAAGGGATGGACACTGTTCAAAACAAAATGTTTCACAAATATTAAACATTTCACAAAATGCTTCATGGCAAAAGCGGAAGAGTCTACAGTGTTATACCTTGCATGCTACTGGCATTGTTCTAAACAATGTTAAGGACAAGATTCTTACCAAGAAAGCTAATGTATACACTGAATATAGTAAGCATTCTAAAAGCTTTTAGAAGACAGCTTCCTAAAAACACACGTAAGAAAATAATCAGAAAAAAAGAAGGAAGCGAAAAAGAAAGGTTCAACTGAAATACCAGCCTGATCTACCAAGGAATCTGAGTTGCTAGAACCTACTCCCCATAAATAGTAATTACATTAAAATAAAATAAAATAAACACCTATGGACTGGTTAAAAAAAAAAAAAAAAGAGTGGAATAAAATTTTTAAAGTACCTAAAGAAAAATGAAAATAGTTAACCTAACACACAACAATCTTGGTAAGTAGGAACTGAAACAGTCATTGTATGCTTTAAAGTATTCTCAATTTTATAGCACTCCAGATTTTAAAATAATAGGTTTAAAAACTAGATGGATATAGATGGATAGTTATAGACTGAATTGTGTTCCCTCAACCTCCAAAATTCACAAGTTAAAGTCCAGGTCTCCAGTAACTCAGAATGTCACTATAATTTGGAAAGAGGGGCTTTAAAGAGATGATTAAATTAAAATGAAGTCTTTAGGGTGGACCCTAATCCAATCTGACTGGTATCCTGTAAGAGGAAAGGCCAAGTGGGGGCACAGTGAGAAGGTGGCCATCTGCAGACCAAGAGGAAAGATCTGAGAAGAAACAAACCTGCCAACACCTGGATGTGGGACTTCTAGACTCTGGAACTATGAGAAAATAAATTTTTATTATTTAAGTCCAAAACACAACCAAACCCCCATCAACCTTATAGAATACTACAGACAGCAAAAAAAAAAAATCAAGGTATTAACATCATGTTATACATCATAAACATACAACTTCTATATGTTAATTTTCTTAAAATAAAGAAAAAAGTTGAATTTTATAAAATCAATGTGCACTACATTAAGTGTATGTGTATATAAATACCAGATTTAAGTGTTGCCTGCCATTCTTATTATCACCATTGTCATTGTCACGTTCCTATTCCTTCATAATGCTCTTCTAACAGTTCCAAAGCATGGTGACTACTACCTTTTCTTAACCCACCGCTTGCACTGTCTGCTGCTTATACAGAAGTAAAGTACTCTTTTATATTACTGTATTTGCTTCATTAATTTTCCACTGGACAATAAACTTTATCTTCCCAAACAAACTATACTTCTTAAACGTACCTGGACTATGTCTCTAAAATTATCTTATATGTGGTAGACAGTATATATATATATATATAATTTGGCTAATAATGTACATAAAATTAGCCAAATTATCTTATATGTGGTAGACAGTAAAAATTAGCCAAATTAAAAAAATTATATATAATTTTTTAAATTTGGCTAATTTTATGTTTATTGGCTATCACAGCTGTGAAGAGCTTCTTTCTCCTTTCCTGAGTTATGTAATGTATTCCATTTCCTCCCTAGCTTGGTCAAATGGTCAGTGAACAATATGACACTAACACTAGTGGGTCTTTAAAGCTATTATAATTCCTTAGTCACTTACATTCTCCCTAATTTTGCTAACCAAAAATAATAAAAGATGGAAGTCTCTGTCACCTCCTTTATTTCAATGGCATTATTATCAATTTTTTTGCATCCCAGCCAGACCAAACCTGTTACAGCAGACTTGAAGATATCTTAATTTCAATGTTCCACTAAGCTTTGCTGGAGTCTGATAGCAAAGCAGTCTAGAGGAAGACTAACAGCAGTTCTTCTTATATTAATCCTTTGCAGTAATTTGAGAGATAATGCTGCTTATCACTAGTAATGAAAAAAGGGCAGGGCCAATAAGAAGGGAAAACTAGACAAAGTCCAGGATTCATACTGCAGCTTTATCTTAAGATAAAATTAAACACACATCCACATGTGTATGGTCTATACAAATCCTTAAGACATACAAATAAAAAGTGATTATTAAATAATATACTGTTCTTGAATTATTCACCATACTGCAGACCTCCAGTAAGTATGAACCATAGAGTTAAATGCTCTCTCCACTTGTAAACATGAAAAAAACAAAATAGTACTCTTTTGAAGAGTAAAAAAGGTTAACCTAAACCTAAGGGAATATTTTAGGGTGAACAAGTTGAACAATCGCTGATACAACAAATAATTCTGAAACTTGAAATCCTTCTAATGTTAAAATATTTAATATTATTAATTACCTTTCTAAGATATCCATCCAGCTTGTCCAAACATAATAGCCACCAATTTCTCATACAGAGCATGAAGTTTTGCCTTAGAAAATAAGCGTGACAAAGAGAAAAGAACGCAATCTTAGAAAATCTAAAGATGCTGATTCTTTTCTAATTCTGCCATTTATTAGCTTCATTACATTGGACAAGTTATTTCACCTCTCCAAACTTTAGTTTCCTCTTTATTCCTGAACATATTAGGAACATCTGCCGTATATATTTCACAGATTATGTCCACCTCTACTCAATATGATAGCTTTCAATACTTAATATTATTAAAAAGTCTACTATTTAAAACACCTATTCATGGGCTGGGCACAGTTGCTCACGCCTATAATCCTAAGCACTCCAGGAGGCTGAGGCAAGTGGATCACTGAAGTTCAGGATTCTGAAGACCAACCTGAGCAAGAACAAGACCCTATCTCTATTAAAAATAGAAAAATTAGCTGGGCGTTATAGTGGGCGCCTATAATCCCAGTTGCTTGGGAGGCTGAGGCAGGAGAATCACCTGAACCCAGGAGTCTAAGGTTGCTATAAGCTATGATGCAAGGGCACTATAGCCTGAGGCAACAGACTGAGACTATGTCTCAATCAATAAAATACCTATTCATTTTCTGTAGTTTAAACAAGTTTTACATCCAGCATTTATATTACTATCTTTCCATTAGCCAACTATTTTTTTTTTTGGGGGGGGGGGAGAATCTCACTGTGTTACCCTCAGTAGAGTGCTGTGGCGTCACAGCTCACAGCAACCACAGCTGGGACTACAGGTGCCCACCACAACCCTTGGCTATTTTTTTGTTGTAATTGTCATTGTTGTTTAGCTGGCCTGGGCTGGGTTCAAACCGGCCAGCCCCGGTATATGTGGCCGGCACCCTAATCACTGAGCCACGGGCACCAAGCCCATTAGCCAACTATTTTATCCATGCTTTTTGTAACAGAAATGCTCACAAACATGAGTTCATATTAGGAACTTCTCTTTGGAACACATCTCTAGTGAAATCCTCTTTGAGTTCTATAAACCATTATATAGAACTTCATTATAATTAAGGACATAAAATAGGTCAGTTTCTGAAAGACATTACTGTAAATACAGTTGACCCTCAAATTGCATGGGTCCACTTACATGCATATTTTTTTTCAAAAATACAGTCTGCCTTCTGTATTGAGTTCCACATCTGCAACCAGATGAAACCCACAGATACCGGGAGTCTATTTTCTAATCCATGAGTTCCACAGGGCCAAATGCAAAACACAAGTATGCATGAATTTTGGAACCACAGAGGTTCTGGATGAGGGACAACTGTACATATTTGTCTTTTCCTTCCAAAATCTGACTTCAAGCCAAACTAAGTACAATCACTACAGGAGTCTTTCCACATACTACATAACAGTAATATTTGGGGAGTTAGCATTTTTATTATAAGCAGAGTTATCTACACATTAAAAAAAAACTGTTGATAATGATAAAGAAAACAGTGCAGCTTTCAAGTAGGTTATTTAATGTGGGTGGAATTTGGGAGGAGGAAGGGAGTGACCAAAGATAGGACTGTAGAATTCAGCAGAAGTCAGATCATGGAACAATTTTGTAGGAGACTGCTAACATTTTTAACTTTTCCCTGAATGAATGGGAAGTCGTTTAAGCACTTTAAGTTAGAGAGTAACCTGGTAAGATTTGCATTTTATAACAAGTAGTCTGGCTAGAGAGTAGAAAATGCATAAGACTAGAAAAGCTGGAGGAAGAGCACACTAGTGAAGAGAATACCATGATAACCTAGAAACAGCATGACAGTCACTTGAAGTAGGGACGTAGCAGGGGGAAGGAGAGAAATGAATCATTTTTAGTGGGTAACATTGACAGGATCCAGTGAGTGGCTGTCAGGACAAGGATAACAGACACTCAGATTTTTGGTTTGATCCAAACTAGAATGGCAGTGGAAAAAGATCACAGAGTCTAAGATCCCCCCAAAAAAGAAGCAGGTTTGGAAGGAAAGGGGGGAAAAATAAAATAGTTGTAGATACGCTGATCTTTAACTGTCTGCAGTACATCCAAGTGGAGATGCCTAGTAGGTAGCTGTTGTGTGAGCATGAAGCTCAGAGGCAAGCATTCAGATGAATAAAATCAAAGTTATCAATAGACATATGATAAAGTCCTGGAAAAAGACACAAAACCAATAAGGCAGCAAATGCATTAACAAACAAAAAAAGTGAAGAACAGTTCCCATTTAGCACAGAAAGAGGCAGCAATGAAGCCAGAAGAGAAACAACTAAAGATGCACCTGCCTACGATCACAGACGCCAAGAGAAGACAGCAATTTGAGAAGTGTCAAGTACTTCTTTATGAACATTCTACCAAGATGATGGTTTTAGCTGCCCCAAAGAAGAGATGATCTTAGGACAAGCAATTTTAGTAAGTGATGGGAGAAGACACTATTGTATCGAGGAGTGAATAAAATGTGACACAAAAGAGAAGCAGACAAGTATGGGGTTTTTTTACTGGTAAGGGGAGGCAAAAGCTAGAAAGAATTCAGTTTTTTTTTTTCCCCCCTTGGAGTATTTGGTTTGTTTCTGTGAGAACATATTTATTAGTAAGACGAGAAAGAATCAGAATTTAGAGAGAGATTAAAGACAGAGTTCATCAATAGGAAGGAAAAGAATGAGACCCAGAGCACAGTTAGTGGCTCTCACAGAGCCTGAGCGAATGTGATGGACATCTCATCCACTGAAAAAGAAGGAAAGGAAGGACAAGTGGTACAGCAGCAGGAGACCAGTGACTTTCAACCTGCAGGTCGTGACCCACAATGACTATATTAAAGGGCCATGGCATTAGGAAGCCTGAGAACCACTGCAGTAGACAGATGAGTCAAGCAACAGGAAATCTAAGGGGTCTCCTTTTGATGGCTTCCATTTTCTTTCCCATGAAATAGGAAGACCATTTGGAGGATAATTTAAGTTTAAAGAAAGAGAAGACTGTTTTAAATAGCGCTATATAAAGAATGAAAGAACTGCCCTCCAGCCCTGACAACTCTTTCAGGGAATAGAGATCATGAATTTGTAGGACCACTAATCTGGACAATTGTGTGATTTTTTACTCAACAACTTTTGGGAAGGCCAGAGAGACAAAATAATCCAAAACCTAGTTTCACCAGATGTATATGATGAAAATTCATCAGGACCAGGAAATAAGAATTATGGCAAGAGGTCGGAAGTGATCAAGAATGGATTTTTGCCAGCATGTAAAGAAACCATTTAGAGATGTCAAGGAACAGTGAAGAGATAGAGATTGGAGTCAAAGCTAGGAGCAGGGTGTTTTAAATTTATGATTTCAGAGGTAAAGCTGATTTCAGGTAATGATGATGTCCAGATTAGCTCCATGAGATTTTAATGAATCAATTAAGCAGAAAAGACCACTAGAGATGATGAAATTAGGAAACTGTCAGCAGCATTGTCCAATCTGTGGTCCACAGACTTCACGGTGATTTTGTGAGGACTTTTTTTTTTTTGGCTTATCTGTGGTGTTGGATATCACAAAAATTATGGACAGACCTTTTATTTGCTAATCAGCTTTTGTTAGTTTTTGTCTATTTAACGTGTGGCCTGAGACAACTCTTACTCTTCCAATGTGAGGCAGAGAAAAAAAAAAAAAAAAAAAAAGTTGGCCGGGTGCCACTGTGGCTCATACCTATAATCCTAGATCTCAGGAAGGCCAAGGTGGGTGAATTGCTTGAACTCAGGAGTTCAAGACCATCCTGAACAAGAGCAAGACCCCCATCTCTACCAAAAATAGAAAAACTAAGCAGGGGTTTAGTGCATGCCTATAGTCCCAGCTACTCAGGAGGATCGCCTTAGCCCAAGAGTTTGAGGTTGCTGTGAGCTATGATGCCACAGCACTCTACCGGGCAACAGAGATTGTCTCAAAAAAAAAGCAAAAAAGGTTGTACACCTCTGCGTAAAGCCAGGGTCTTGAGCATTCTATTCACATAAACACTAAATTCATCTGGAATAGTGGCACAATCTTGTATGTGAAGACTGTGGGGCTAATACCTATGTTTTCAACAAATAAGAGGATATATCTAAGAAAGAGGTCAGCAGGTATACATCTTCCGTCTTTCCATGAGTAGACATATACCCCAACTACATCAGACTTACCAGGACTTTTAACAGAAGGTTTTATGGGCAATAAAGT
>CAUYPK010066542.1:0-11606 GCA_963574355.1 Loris lydekkerianus | reverse complement strand
CCCCTCCCTCCTCTCCCTTTCCCCCTTTCCCCTATTCTTAGGTTGTAACTGGGTTATAGCTTTCATGTGAAAGCCATAAATTAGTTTCATAGTAGGGCTGAGTACATTGGGTACTTTTTCTTCCATTCTTGAGATACTTTATTAAGAAGAATATGTTTCAGCTCCATCCATGTAAACATGAAAGAGGTAAAGTCTCCATCTTTCTTTAAGGCTGCACAATATTTCATGGTGTACATATACCACAATTTATTAATCCATTTGTGGATCGATGGGCACTTGAGCTTTTTCCATGACTTAGCAATTATGAATACGGCTGCGATAAACATTCTGGTACAAATATCTTTGTTAAGATGTGATTTTTGGTCTTCTGGGTATATGCCCAGCAGACGAATTACCAGATTGAATGGCAGATCTATTTTTATATTTGTAAGTGTTCTCCATATATCTTTCCAAAAGGAATGTATTAATTTGCATTCCCACCAGCAAAGTGCAGAAGTGTTCCCTTTTCTCCACATCCATGCCAACATCTCTGGTCTTGAGATTTTGTGATATAGGCTAGTCTCACTGGAATTAAATGATATCTCAAAGTAGTTTTGATTTGCATTTCTCTGACGATTAAAGATGATGAGCATTTTTTCATATGTCTAAAGGCTGTGCGCCTGTCTTCTTTAGAGAAGTTTCTCTTCAAATCCCTTGCCCAGCCTGTAATGGGATCCCTTTTTTTTTTTTTTTTTTTTCTAATGTGTTTGAGTTCTCTGTGGATTCTGGTTATTAAACCTTTATTTTATGAGGTTAGATTTGTGCCCTAAGATGTGGTTAATTTTGGAGTATGTTCCATGGGATGATGAGAAAATTTGTATTCAGGTTTTTTTTTTTTTTATTAAATGAAGTAGATGTCTGCTAAACCCACTTGTTTAATTGTTAAGTATAAGTCTAAAATTTCTCTGCTGAGTTTAGTATTGGAGGATGTATCCAACACTGCCAAAGAGGTGTTAATATCTCCAACTTTTATGGTGCTGGAGGAAATCATGTTGCTGATGTTTGTTAGAGTCTCTTATACATTTAGCCTCATTCTGGTTGGGTGCATAAATGTTAATTATTAAAATATTATCATGGTGAGTTTTTCCCTTAACAAATATGAAGTGACCATCCTTATCTTTTCTTACTTTTGTTGGTTTAAAACCTACTGTATCTGCAAATAAAATTGCAACCCCTGCTTTTTTTCTGATTTCCATTTGCCTGAACTATAGATGACCATCTCTTCACCGTGAGTCTATATTTATCTTTGAAGGTAAGGTGAGAGTCTTGTATGCAGCAGATATCTTGCCTGAGTTTTTTAATCCAGTCAGCCAACTTGTTCTTTAGAGGACAATTTAAGCCATTCACATTAATTGAGAACATTGATAATTCTGGTAGTATTTTGGGTATCAAGGTTTTTGGAAGTCTGATGAACATTTTTAATCCTTTTGCTACTGTGGAAGTTGGAATTTCATCAAAAGTTTCTGAGTAAGTTTAGTTTTGTGGTGAAGCATTGTGCTTGTCATTGTGGAGGATGGGTCTTAGAATATGCTGGAGAGTTTAGTTATGGCAAATTTCTTCAACATGTGAATGTCAGTAATGTATTTAATTTCTCCATCACAAGTGAATTTCAGTTTAACTTGATACAGGATCTTGGGTTGAAAGTTATTTTGTTTTAGGAGGCTAAAGATCAATGACCATCCTCCTCTGGCTTGAAAAGTTTCAGCAGAGAGATTTGTAGTCATTCTGATATTCTTCCCTTTGTAGGTTATGATTCTCTTCCGTTTGCATACTTGTAGAATTTTCTCCTTCACATTAACTTTGGTGAAGTTAATTATAATGTGTCTAGGAGATATTTTATTTGAATTCAGTTGTGCTGGAGTTTTGAAACCATCGGCTATCTGGATTTCAGAATCTCTTGCCATGTTTGGGATGTTCTCCTCAATTATCTCTTGGAGTAGAGCATCTGGGCCATTCACAGCAACCCCTTTTCCTTCCATGATTACTATAAGGTGAATATTTGCTCTTTTGGAGGGGGCCCACAATTTTCTCAGGGAATGATCCATTTTTGCTCTCCACTTGTCTTCTTCTTTGAGCATTTGGAGCATTCAAAAGCTTTGCCTTTAATGTCAGAGATTCTTTCTTCTGCCTGCTCCATTCTGTTACTGAGTAATTCTACTCTATTTCTCAGATCTTTCAGGGCTGCAAGTTCTTGCCTCAATGTGTCAAAATCTTTGGTAATTTTTGCCTTTGATGCATTGAATTCTTGAGACAACTTTTAAATTACTCCTTAAAATTCTAATTCCATCTCCACCTCCATTCTGTTGATCTTATTTGCCATCCAAATTTTGAACTCGATTTCTGACATCAAAGCATTTGTTTATGAATGAGATCATCTGGTGTGTCTGTTTTGTTATTTCTTGGGTGAGTTGATCTACTCTGATTATTTATGCTGCCATAGTTTTTCTGATTCCACCCCATGATTATTTTTCATCATTTGGCTAGATTGGCATGTAAGGTGAAATTGGATTGGGGGCTTCTGGAGTTGTGGTTAACCAGCTCTTTGCCAAGGATCTGGGACTGGTGACTGTAGCTTTTTCCCCTACACCTTTGCAAAGGAACCATACAGTATAACAGTCTGAGGATCTGGGAACCTGCTTGGTATGGTGGGGTTAGGTGGTTCTGTCTTGTATTCAGCTAGTCTTTGTCTGATTCTAGTGGATCATTGACTCTGGGTTGAAGTCTCCAGCTATGGAGAAATTACGAGCAACTAAGACACCCCAGCCCCCTCAGGCAATGATCAGAAAAGGACAATCAACCCTTCCCATTGCCACACAACCAGGGTACCACCCAAGAGGGGCCTTGGGTGATTGGCCCAGGTTAGAAGTTCCAAATTGACCCAGTCAGTACCAACTCTCAAGTGGGAGAGTTTGAAAGGTCTCCAGCAGCTATATAGCAGAGGTCTACTGGCTGCTCAAATGTGGCTTGCTCCAGTGCTCTGTGGAGTCAGAAAGGCCCTCTCAGTAGCAGATTTGGACCAGGGAGCTGGTATCTCTTTCCCCACCTTGCACCTTTTTCATGCCCAGTCACTGGTAACCACACAGGGCTGTGTTCTGCTCCCTCCAATAAGCAGATGTGCCAGGGCTTTGCACCTGCCAGAGTCAAAGGAAAGTCAATGCTCTCTTGGTCTGCCACCTGCCGGCTGGGGAAGCTGAGGCCTGCCTGCCTTGGGTACTCAATGGCAACTGGTGAATGTTCCACCTGAGTTCAGTCTGAACCTGAGGATAAGAAATCAGTAAATGATTTTCTCTGTCAGCCACCATGCCTTAGCCCTGGTCCCTCTGCAGTGCTGGTATCCCTACAGGGCAAGGTCTGGCTTCCTCTGGCAGTCCTCAGAGTTGGGGGATGTCTCTCCAAGATTAGACCTCTGAGGGATTGCTCTACTGTAGCTGAATCTTCATGGGAGGTGTCCCTGTGCAGCTCCCAGGTGATTCCCATGACCAGCGAGGCAGCTGTAGGCAACTCTAGGAGTTCTGGGTACACGGCTCCAGCAGGAGGGTGGGGGTGCAGCATGGGGTTCTGCCCTGGCAGGGAAGGGCACCCAGCATATCCAGCAAGGTGGGACTTGTGGTGCAGGTCTCTGGCAGGGTTCGATGTATGGTGAGCAGCTTGGTGGGGCATGAGCACAGCTCCAGCAGGGTGGGCGCTGACAAGTGGCTCTGGCAGGATGGGGAGCGAGCACTTGGTTCTGGCAGGGTGGGGCCTGAGGCTCACAAGCTTCCTCCCATAGCTGGTTTGCACTTTCACAGAGCCAAGCCCCACCAAACCCCACCTTTTGTCTGCACTACTACTGAGCTCACTGTTACAGTGCAACTTTTATACCATAGACTTTTCAATGTCCATGCCTGGCCATAAACCACAGATGTTCCAGTCTCTGCAAGGATTAAGCTTCTGTTTCTGGACTGTCAGGTGAGGTGGGAAGGGTGGACTGGAAGTTAAAAATGGCAGGGAAAATGTTAGTTTAACTTTCATGCCTGGCAAGAGAGTGCTCAGGGTCATAGCAGGGTCCCTCTGGAGAAGTAATAGTACCCACTTCCTATAACTCTCTCCTATGGGGTGAGATAAGAGGTCCTCAGTTCACCACTCACCTGTAGAAAACCTGACATTTGCTTTCTTGGAGTTGCAGCTTGCCTCAGCAGAGATTATGTGCAGTTATCACTCTTCTCTCTTAGCTCAGCTCCCAGTCTTCAGCTTTATTGGGTACTTTCTGGTCATTATCCTTCCCTCTGGATGGGAGCTTCTGTTGAATGCTGGCTGCAGTCAGCCATCTTTCCCCTCCTCCTAAAGTAGAAATTTGTAAGAAATATTGGCAAACCACATTAGCAATATATAAATAAGATAATATGTCATGAAAAAGTGGTGTTTAGTAATGAGATTGGTTTAATATTAAAAAAGCAATCACTAGGTCAGGTTTATAGTTCTGTTAGTCTTTTATATTTTTAATAATTTTCTGTCTGCCTGCTCTATCAGTTACTAAAGTAAGAATGTTAAAAGGTCCACGTTTATTTATGTGTAGATTTTTCTCTTTTCTTTTTCCCTTTTGCTCTGTAAGTTTTTGGTTCATGTACTTTGAAACTGTTGTTAGTTGCACACACAAACCTAGATTGCTATGTTTTCCTGATGAATTGACACTTTTCTATTATAAACTTCTTCTTAACTCTGTTACATCCCCCCCTTTAAAATCTAAGTCATGTGATATCAGTACAGCCTCTCCTACTTTTGATTGATTAGTGTTTTCAGGGTAAGTCTTTTTATATCTTCTTACATGTACTATGTGTCTTTAAGTTGACTTTTTTATGGACAGCTTATAGTTGGTGCTTATGTTTTTGTCTAATGTTACACTCTCTATAGTTGGTTCTTATGTTTTTATCTAATGTTACACTCTCTTTTTTTTAATCATAATATTTAGACCATTTGAATTTAATGTAATTATTTTATGGTTGGGTTTTAATCCACCATCTCTTTTTTAATTTTTTAGTTGCCTTACAATTTTTTTAATTTCTTGTCTTTTATTGGATTAAATGTATTTTTATTTATTTATTTATTTATTTATTTATTTATTTATTTATTTATTTTTGTGTGTGCTTCATGTTGTCTTTATTCGGCGTATTTATAACAATATTTTTTGTACATCAATGCAATCATGGGGTACAATGTGTTGGTTTTATATACAATTTGAAATATTTTCATCAAACTGGTTAAATGTATTTTGAATGACTTTCTCTTATCTCTTTTAGTGCCTATTATCCATACTTCTTTGCTCTGTTTAATTATTTTAGTTGTCACCTTAGGGTTTACACATTTAACTTATAATAATCTATATTCAAATAACATTCTATTACTTAGCATACTCATATAGTATAAAAACTTACATTAATATGCTTTCACTTCCCCCATTCTTTGTGTTTTTATCATATATTTTACTTCTATATATATTATAAATTCTATAATATATTCTCATTCTTTTTAATTTAAAAAATCAAGAGAAACACGTATATAGTTGTAAAAGTGTTCTCATATTTATGCACTTATTTACCATTCCTTTGTGTAGATACAAATTACCACCTGGTATCATATTTTTCTACCTGAAGAACTTACTTTTTGTAGTTCATGTTTATTTCCAATGAATTCTCTCAGATTTTGTCTGAAAAAGTAATAACTTTGCTTTCATTTTGAGAGATATTTTTCAGTGGATATATAATTCTCAGGTTTCCCCCCAATACTTTAAAGATATAGCTTCATTATTTTTAAGCATGCATAGCTCCTGATGAGACAACTATCATGTTTCTCAAGTACATTCCTCTGTACATAGTGTGTCTTTTTTCTAGGTCTTAGTTTAGGTGTTTCTCTTTAGCACTGATTTTTAGCAATTTGAATATGACATACCCTGTGTAGCTCTCTTCTTGTTTCTTCTGTTTGGAATTTAGAGGGTTTCTATATTTGAGTTTACTCTCCTGAAGACATTTGAAAAATTTTTAGCCATTACTGCTTTTTTTTTTTACCTTCTTGCTCTCCTCCTAGCCTTTTTGCAACTACAATTACATGTGTATTTGCTTGATTTTGCCCTTGGGATCATTGATATGGTGTTCATTTTTTATAAATCTATTTTTTCCCCTGTGTGCTTTGGGTTGAATAGTTTCTATTGCAAGGCCTTTATATTTACTGACCTAGTCTTTGGCAGTGTCTAATCTGTAGTGTTTATCTCATCAGATACTGTGTTTTTTATGTCTGCAATTTCCATTAAAAATTTTTTTAAATCTTTTCTTTCTCCCCTCATCAAATTTGTTTTTTTGCTTAAAAACCTACAAAGCACCTAAATCATAATACTTAAAAGCCTATGGAATCTCTAAATAAATAAACGGATGTATTCATAAATTAACTCTAAATATGAGAAGATTCTTCCTATTATGAGATGAAAAACTTTTAAATATTTAAAGACAATTGTGGAGACTGGGCCAACAGTTTCATGCCCCCAGGCTATAGGATGATCCTCTCCTTATGTCTCCCTTTTTGTAACCTCTTCATCATCTCTTTCTGGATATTCCTATGCAGTGAACTGAAAGTGAGAACCCTTGACATTAAACATGAAGTTCAGGCCTGTTCAGACACTGTCCATGCCGAGTAGGGCAGTCTCCCTCCCTCTAGTTATACATACATGTAACTCTGGATTATCATGAGTTATGCTACACTTGAAAATAGCTAAAACACTTTACCCTTTTTCACATATGTAATTACTTAATAATTCTTCTTATATCCGGTGCTTATACTTTTGATGTTTACTTATTCCTTTTAAATTGTATCCTTGTCAATGGCCCAGGATCAACAGATCAATTTCTATTGATGTTATCTTGATCAACAAGTTGCCAGGCCCTCAGACACTGAGTACACTGACAGCTCAGCAAGTTCACTTGCTGAGACAGGTGTTAGGGTAATGCGAGGAGGCCAATGGGCTGAAGAGCTTAAGCACCAGGGGCAGGTCTGAAAGACGACTGTTGAGTGAGCTAGCATGGGAAGTCCAGGAAGGTGGAAACCCGGCAGAGGAACTGCATTGGCAGTCACACACAGCTGTGTCGGGTCAAAGTCCTTGATGGACACATGGCAGCCACCAGAGAGCAGCCCCAGGGAATGGCCCAAGGGAGCTGGCTGATCTCGTCCCATGGTCACCACGCTCTCACTCTCGTTAATGAATCTGCAGTGGCTGTAAATGCCTGTCCATGTTTTATGTGTGCAGTAATTTAGGGTTGTTTGTATACAAACCTGGAAATTTGAGAAATTCAAGGTGGGAAAATATCACTTAGAGCAGTTAAATTCCTCCTTTCTTTGTGTGTTTGCTTATCTTTGGCTATAATTCTCTCATATCAATGCTAATTTTGCCCTTTTTTCATATAATTGGCATTTCTTCTCTGCAGAGAAGATAGATGTAAAATAGTTGTTAACATTTTTTTTCTTGGGGAGGAGGGGCAAGATGGCCAACTGGAAATAGCTTCTGAAAGAGGCTCCTATCCAAAAGGAAAGATAACCCCAGAAAAAGCCCTATTAAGCTGAAGACTGGGAGCTTAGCTGAGTGAGAAATGATAACTGCGGGTCACCTCTGCTGAGGCAAGCTGTGACTCCAAGAAACCAACCTTCAGGTACAAAATGCATCTGAAAAGAAAAGTGTCCGTCTGCTCTCCCAAGAAAGCTATTTTTTTTTCTTATCTGTCTCCTTTCTTTCTTTTCTCTTTGTTTGTTCTTGTGGGTTTTCTACAGACAAGCGGTGAACTGTAGACCACTTGTCTCATCCTACAAGTGAGTGGTGCGGGAAGTGGGGACTACTTCCTCAGGTGGACTCTGCTGTGACTCTGAACACTCTCTTGCTAACCAGAAAAATTGAAGTAAAGTCTTCCCTGCCATTCTGAACCCCCAATACACCCTTCCCCCCCATACCTGATGAACCAGAAGCCTAACCCCTGCTGAGACTTAGGGAGGAGTTTCTTGAGCAGTACCCCCCTCCCTGTCTGCTGGGCAAGAACCCCCCTGCAGGAGACTCCAGGGGCCATGTTGAGCCTCCCCCACCCCCTTGCCAGGGACTCTGCCCGCAACCATGCAACCCCATCCCCCATGACTGCTAGGCCTCTGCCTGCCCTGGCCAGGAAATCTGGGAGCCACACAACCCACATCCTTCCTCCTGTACACTCCCTCCCTCTGCACCAGCCCTGCCTGTCTGGCCAGGAACTCTGGAAGCTGCGAAAATAACGCCCTCCCTCTGGAGCCCTCCCTGCCTCTGTGTGGAGCCCTCCTCCTGGCCAGAGACTGCTAGAGCCCTGGGCTCTTCATTCCAAAGTCATTGGGTGCCAGGTACTCCCAGAAATGTGTGCACCATCCCCCGCCCTGTTGCTGGATCTGGGTGTGCCACACTCCGGAGCTGCTCCCACAGCCAGAACCCCCTGGCTGTGGCAGTCCCAGAGGAGCTACACAGGGTCACTCCATACAAAGATCCAGCAACAATAGAGTGATCCCACTGGGATCTAATCTTGGAGAGACACCTCCCCAACTCTGAGGATGGCCAGAGGCAATGGTAAAAAAATAATGGGGTGGAATCAATGAAAAAACTCTGGCAATATGAACAATCAGAGTAGATCAAGTCCCCCCAAGAAACAACAAAGCAGACACAGCACAAGATCCCATGCATAAACAAATGGCTGAGATGTCAGAAATCAAATTCAGAATCTGGATAGCAAATAAGACCAAATTAGAATTTCAAGCAGCAATCCAAAAGATATTTCAAGAAATCAACAAATTCAAAGACAAAATGACCAAAGATTTTGACACATTGAGACAAGAAGTTGCAGCGCTCAAAGATCTGAGAAATACAGTAGAATCCTGCGGTGACAGAATGGAACAAGCAGAAGAAAGGATTTCTGACATTGAAGACAAAGCTTTTGAATGCTACCAAACTTGCAAAAAGGAAGAGAAATGGAGGCCAAAAACTAATCACTCTCTTAGAGAGCTCTGGAGTGATTTGAAGAAAAGCAATATTCACATTATAGGGATCTCTGAAAGCGATGACGTGGCTTCACAAGGCACAGAGTCTCTTCTTCATGCGATTATGAGAGAGAACTTTCCAAACATGCCAAGAGATTCTGAAATTCAGATAGCAGACAGTTTCAGAACTCCAACATGGCTCAACCCAAATAAGACATCCCCCAGACACACCATAATCAATTTCACTAAAGTTAGTATGAAGGAGAGAATTTTGAAAGCAGCCAGGTGTAAGAAAACCAGAATGTACACGGGGAAGAATATTACAATCACTGCAGATCTCTCTGCTGAAAACTTTCAAGCTAGAAGAGGATGGTCATCAACTTTTAATCTCCTAAAACAAAATAACTTTCAACCCAGGATCCTGAATCCAGCTAAACTGAGTTTCATTTATGAGGGAGAAATTAAACACTTTAATGACATTCACAGATTGAAGAAATTTGCCATAACTAAACCAGCTCTCCAGGATATTCTCAGACTTATCCTTCATAAAGACCAGCATAATCATCCACCACAAAAGTAAATTCACTCAGAAACTTTTGATCAAATTTCAACTTCCACAGTTTCAAAAGGATTAAAAATGTCCAGACTTTCAAAAGACTTATCAATATTCTCAATTAATATGAATGGTTTAAATTGTCCTCTAAAGAGGCACAAGTTGGCTGACTGGATACAAAAACTCAGGCCAGATATCTACTGCATACAAGAATGTCATCTTAACTTAAAGATAAATACAGTCTCAAGGTGAAGGGAAGGTCATTTATATTCCAGGCAAATGGAAAGCAGAAAAAAGCAGGCAATGCAATCCTATTCACAGATGCAATAGGTTTTAAACCAACCAAAATAAGGAAGGATAAGGATGGACACTTCATATTTGTTAAAGGTAATACACAATATGATGAGATTTCAATTATTGATATTTATGCACCCATAAGAATGCACCTCAATTTATAAGAGAAACTCTAACAGATGTGAGCAACTTGATTTCCTCCAGTTACATAGTATTTGGAGATTTTAACACCCCTTTAGCAGTGTTGGATAGATCCTCCAAAAAAGAAGCTAAGCAAAGACATTTAAGATTTAAATTTAACCATTCAACATCTGGATTTAACAGACATCTACAGAACATTTCATCCCAACGAAACTGAATACACATTCTTCTCATCAGCCCATGGAACATACCCCCAAATCGATCACATCCTAGGTCACATGTCTAAACTCAGCTAATTTAAAAAAATAGAAATTATACCTAGTATCTTCTCAGACCATCATGGAATAAAAGTTGAATAACAACAGGAATCTGCATACCCATACAAAAACTTGGAAGCTAAATAACCTTATGCTGAAGGATAGATGGGTCATAGATGAGATTAAGAAGGAAATTACTAAATTTTTGTAATAAAACAACATTGAAGACATGAATTATCAGAACCTCTGGGATACTGCAAAGGCTAAGAGAGAAATTTATAGCACTGCAAGCCCTCCTCAAAAGAACAGAAAGAGAAGATGTTAACAACTTAATGGGACATCTCAGGCAACTGGAGAAGGAAAACATTTCAGCCCCAAACCCAGCAGAAGAAAAGAAATAACAAAAATTAGATCAGAATTAAATGAAATTGAAAAGAAAAGAATTATACAACAGATCAATAAATCCACAAGTTGGTTTTTTGAAAAGATCAATAAAATAGATATACCTTTGGCTAACCTAACCAGGATATAAAATAGTAAAATCTCTAATTTCTTTAATCAGAAATAGTAAAGAAAAATAACAATAGACTCCTCAGAAATTCAAAAAATCCTTAACAAATATTACAAGAAACTTTACTCTCAGAAATATGAAAATCTGAAGGAAAGTGACCAATACTTGGAAACACGCCACCTTCCAAGACTTAGCCAGAACGAAGTGGAAATTTTGAACAGGCCTATATCAAGTTCTGAAATACCATCAAGTATACAAAATCTCCCTAAAAAGAAAAACCCGGGACTAGATGGCTTCACGTCAGAATTCTACCAAACCTTTAAAGAAGAAGTAGTGCCTATATTACTAAACCTCTTCCAAAATATAGAAAAAGAAGGAATACTACTCAACAAATTCTATGAAGCAAGCATCACCTTGACCCTTAAACTAGGGAAAGACCCAACAAAAAAAGAAAATTGTAGAACAATATCGCTAATGAATATTGTTGCAAAAATATTCAATAAGATCCTAACAAACAGAATCCAACAACACATCAAACAAATTATACAAATGACCAAATGGGCTTTATCCCAGGGTCTGAAGGCTGTTTTAATATATGTAAATCTATAAATGTAATGCAGCACATAAACAAACTAAAAAATAAAGACCATATGATTTTCTCAAATGCTGCAGAAAAAGCTTTTGATAATATCCAGCATCCCTTCATGATCAGAACACTTAAGAAAATTGGTATAGAAGGGACATTTCTTAAACTGATATTGGCCATCTACAGCAAACCCACAGCCAATATCGTATTGAATGGAGTAAA
>CAUYPK010066541.1:0-24699 GCA_963574355.1 Loris lydekkerianus | reverse complement strand
TGAACCAGCCTTGAGACCCTGGGATAAAACTGACTTGGTCATGATGTATAATTTGTTTGATGTGTTGCTGGATTCTGTTTGTTAGGATCTTGTTGAATATTTTTGCATCTATATTCATTAGTGATATTGGTCTATAATTTTTTTTTCTTGTTGGCTCTTTTCCTGGTTTGGGGATCAGGGTGATGTTTGCTTCATAGAACGTGTTGGGTAGTGTTCCTTCTTTTTCTATATTTTGGAAGAAGTTTAGTAGTATAGGTACTAATTCCTCTTTAAAGGTTTGGTAGAATTCTGATGTGAAACCATCTGGTCCCGGGCTTTTCTTTGTAAGGAGGTTTTGTATGGTTGATGCTATTTCAGAACTTGATAAGGGCCTGTTCAACATTTCCACTTGATTCTGGCTAAATCTTAGAAAGTGACGTGCTTCCAAGTATTGGTCAATTTCCTTCAGATTTTCATATTTCTGAGAATAAAGTTTCTTATAATATTCATTAAGGATTTTTTCGATTTCTGAGGAGTCTGTTGTTATTCCGTGTTTGTCGTTTCTGATTGATGAGATTAGAGATTTTACGCTTTTTCCCTGATTAGGTTGGCCAAAGGTTTATCTATTTTATTGACCTTTTCAAAAAACCAACTTTTTGATTTATTGATCTGTTGTATAATTCTTTTGTTTTTAATTTCATTTAATTCTGCTTTAATTTTGGTTATTTCTTTTCTTCTACTGGGTTTGGCGTTGGAATGTTCTTTCTTTTCTAGTTGCTTGAGGTGTCCCATTATGTTGTTAACTTCCTCTCTTTCCGTTCTCTTGAGGAAGGCTTGCAGTGCTATAAATTTCCCTCTTAGGACTGCCTTTGCAGTATCCCATATGATTGATAATTCATGTCTTCATTGTCGTTTTGTTCCAAAAATTTGGCAGTTTCCTTCTTAATCTCATCTCTGACCCAGCTATCATTCAGCATAAGGTTATTTAACTTCCATGTTTTTATATGAGTATGCAGATTTCTGTTGTTACTGAGCTCAACTTTTATTCCTTGGTGGTCCGAGAACGTGCAAGGAATAATTTCTATTCCTTTAAATTTACTGAGGTTAGACTTGTGACCTAAGATGTGATCAATTTTGGAGTGTGTTCCGTGGGCTGATGAGAAGTATGTGTATTCAGTTTTGTGGGGATGAAATGTTCTGTAGATGTCTCCTAATTTGAAATGTTGGATGGTTAAGTTTAAATCTAAAAATTCAGCTTCTTATTGGAGGATCTATCCAACACTGCCAAAGGAGTGTTGAAATCTCTGACTATTATGGAGCTGGAGGAAATCAAGTTGATCATGTCTGTTAGAGTTTCTCTTATAAATTGAAGTGCATTCTGGTTGGGTGCATAGATATTAATAATTGAAATATCATCATATTGAATATTACCCTTAACAAATATGAAGTGACCGTTCTTATCCTTCCTTACTTTTGTTTGTTTAAAGCCTATTGTATCTGCAAATAAAATTGCAGCACCTGCTTTTTTCTGATTACCATTTGCCTGAAATATGGATGACCATTTTTTTACCTTGAATCTATATTTGTCTTTTAAGGTAAGATGTGACTCTTGTATGCAGCATATATCTGGCCTGAGTTTTTGTATCCAGTCAGCTAACCTATGCCTCTTTAGAGGACAGTTCAAGCTGTTCAGATTAATGGAGAATGTTGATAAGTCTGGTAAAATTTTGGGTATCGAGTTTTTTGAAAGTCCAGTGGACATTTTTAATTCTTTCACCAGTGTGGAAATTGAAGTTTGATCTGAAGTTTCTGAGTGAGTTTACTTTTGTGCTAGAGGATTGGGTTGGTCATTGTGGGGGATAGGTCTGAGAATATCCTGAATAGCTGGTTTGGTTATGGCAAATTTCTTCAACATATGAATGTCATTAAAGGATTTAATTTCTCCATCATAAATGAAACTCAGCTTAGGTGGACACAGGATCTCGGGTTGAAAGTCATTTTGCTTTAGGAGATTAAAAGTTGATGACCACCCTCTTCTGGCTTGAAAAGTTTCAGCAGAGAGATCTGCAGTCATTCTAATATTCTTCCCTTTGTAGGTAATGGGTTTCCTACATCTGGCTGCTTTTAAAATTTTCTTTTTCATATTAATTTTAGTGAAGTTAATTATGATATGCCTGGGGGATGTCTTATTGGGATTGAGTCATGCTGGGGTTCTGAAATTGTCTGCTATCTGAATTTCAGAATCTCTAGGCATGTCTGGAAAATTCTCTTTCATAATTTCATGGAGAAGGGCTGCTGTGCCTAGCAAGGCCACTTCATCAGTTTCAGGGATTCCAATGAGGCAGATATTAGCCTACTTCGAATTATCCCAGAGCTCTCTGAGAGAATGATTAGTTTTTGCTCTCCATTTCTCTTTCTTTTTGAGAGTTTGGGAACGTTCAAAGGCTTTGTCTTCAGCGTTAGAAATACTTTCTTCTGCTTGCTCCACTCTGTTACTGAAGGATTCGAGTGTGTTTTTCAGCTCTTTGAGAGCTGCAAATTCTTGCTTCAGTGTGTCCAAATCTTTGGTGGTTTTGTCTTTAAATTCGTTAACTTCTTGAGAGAACTTTTGAATTTCTGCTTGAATTTCTAATTCTGACTTTTGAATTGCTGTTGGAAGTTCTAATTCTAAATTTTTCTCCACTTTATTGATCTTGTTTGCAATCCAAATTCTGAATTCGATTTCTGACATCTCAGCCAGTTGTTTATGAAAGGGATCTTCAGTTACATTTGCCATGTCTTTCCTTGGGGTGGTTGATCTATTCTGGTTATTCATGCTACCACAGTTTTTCCGCTGATTTAGCCCCATGATTGTTTTACACCCTTTGATTTTTACCCTGGAGCTTTGTCGAGGACCTGAGAAACTGGGGCCCTGTTTGGTGTGGTGGGGCTAAGTGGTTCTGTCTTGTTTTCAGCTGGTTTCTGTTCGACCCTAGTGAAACAGTTACTCTGGGTTGAAGTCTCAGCTGTGGGGAAATACCAGCAATTAAGTCACCCCACCCCCCACAGGCAACAATTGAAAAAGGAAATCAAACCTTCATACAACCACACACCCAGAGCACCACCTGAATAGTCCTCACGTGATTGGCTCTGTTCAAAAGGTCCAAATCAATTGTCTTAGTCAGCACCTGTCTCAGGTGGGAGAGTTTAAGAGGTCTCTGGGAACTGGATCACAGGGGTCTTGTGACTACTCTGATATGGCTTGCTTCATTGCTATGTGGAGTCAGGAGGAGCCACCCAGCAAATAGATCAGTCTGGGAAGGTTGATATCTCCTTTCCCGCTTTGCACCTCTGTTATACCCAGTCACTGATAGCCCTGCAGTTGGCTGACCCAGTTACCTGCAGTGAACAGATACTCTAGGGGTTTGCACCTGCCCGATTCACAAGGATTCTATTTCTGTTCAGCCAGGCCACTGCGCTCTACCTCTATCTAGCAGGAGGAGGCAAGGCCTGACAACCTCGGCCGCTTGATGAAGGCTGGGAGGTGTTCATTCAGTTATAGCCCCGCCTCTGATTGATGTTACTGACAGAACAGAATAGAGCAACTTTGCGGGATTTTGTTTCTGTTCCTGCTTAATTCCCCTGTCAGTTCTATCCTGCCACCTTCCTTTGTCTATAGGCTGACTATCCCCTGAGGGCCAGGTGCGTCTTAGGCTCAATAAAGCGGTCCTCTGGGTCAGCCCCGCCCTGGGAACTTACCAGTCTAGGAGTGCATTTCTAGTCCTTGCTTTCCACCCAGGTCGGTATTGCCTAAGGCAAATCTTTTAGTCACGGGGCCTGTGTTTCACAGATCAGTCCTGGATCTGTTTGTGGTGGTTGCCGGCCTCCTCTGGTTGCCCAGGGAGACAGGGGGTGTGACTTCAGAATATCCGGTAGTGAGCCGTATTATTGCTAAAAGACGACTGCTGTTAGGTGCCTCAACAAACTGGTGCTCCAGTGTGGTTCCCTCTCAGCCGACCATCCTCTCCTTGCTCCCATGCCCCAGAGTCAGCACTGACCAGCTGCAGTTTAGGCACTGTCCACACCCCTCGAGAAATCACCCAAGAATTCGGACTCCTGGGGGACAGGCCTCCAGACCTCCAGAGTGGGAATGGAGGGGAGTGCTAGGAGCTCAGAGTTTCATGTAGAGAATATATACAGTTTTATACAGTTTTATGCCTGGCCGTATTGCTGTTAAAAGACGGCTGCCCGTCTGTGCCTCAGGGAATTGCTGCGCTGGTGTGGTTCCCTTTCAGCTGACCGTCCTCTTCTCGCTCCCATGCCCCAGAGTCATCACTGACCTGTTGCAGTTTAGGCACTGTCCACACGCCTCGAGAAATAACCCAAGAGTCTGGACTACTGGAGGACAGGCCTCCAGAGCTCAGAGTGAGAGTGGAGGGGAGTGCTGGAAGCTCAGAGTTGCAGGTAGAGAATATATACAGTCTTATAGTTTTATGCCTGGCAGGAGAATGCCGTGGCACCCTAGTAGGGGAGGTAGATCCAGTTTTTAGAGGGTCTCTCCCGTGGAGTTTAGTGGGAGGGCCTTTGAACTCTGCCAATTTGTTTGTGGGGCACTCCGAGCTGTTCTCATGGGGGAGGGGATCCCGTCCGCTTGGTGATGGATTTTGTACCTTTTGTTTATATCCTTGTGGTTACGGCTCGCCTCAGCGGGATTGATGTACATTCTTCAACCTTCTCTCTTGGTGCAGCTCAAATCCACCAGGTTACTTGCTAAATTTCTGTGCTTACACTCTCCTTCTGGACGAGAACCTCTGTGGAAAGCTGGCTTCAGTCAGCCATCTTGTCTCCGCCCCCCCCCCCCTTTTTTTTTTTAAGAGACAGAGTCTCACTTTATTGCCCTTGGTGTAGAGTAGTGTGGCGGCGTCACAACTCACAATAACCTCCAACTCCTGGGCTTAGGCAATTCTCTTGCCTCAGCCTCCTAAGTAGCTGGACTAAAGGCACCCTCCACAATGCCCGGCTATTTTGTTAAAGTTTGGCCGGGGCCGGGTTTGAACCTGCCACCCTCAGTGTAAGGGGCTGGTGCCCTACCCACTGAGCCACCAGCACCACCTGCTCATGATTCTTTTATCTCAAGATCTAAAAGTGAAATGGGAAATATTGATGAAAGAATATCTAGTAATTCACAAACTGAACATACGTACACTAAGAACTGTAAAGATAAGAATAAAACTGCTTGTTGAAATTCTGTGTCTCATAGGAAGTTGTACTACTTTAGATTTAGTAATTTGCCTCATAGTTAATTTCAGTGAATAAGAAGTGTTCCATGAAGTTTGGAACACCAGGGGAATTATTGAGTTGTGAAATGTTTCTTTTGTAGACTTTGATTGGATTGAAATTAATTCATTTAACGGCTGTAAGTAAGAAATTATGTAAGAATAAGACTTTAATATTTGATAGCTTTTTTTCAATGATTTTTGTCAACTTATTTCTGAAGCAGTGATAATGATATTTCAGCATTCAATTGAGTTTTCTTCAGTTTTTCAAGGTAAAAAAATTTAGTAGTAGATAATTCCTTAATGAGAAATGTTGACATAAGAAATAAAAAAGTTTAAAATTAAAATATAATTTTTCTTGTCATTTTGAAGAGTTGAATTAGAAGAATGTTATCTAATTAGTTATGATGCATTTAAGTATTCATTTAGTTTGGAAAACATTTTTCCCTTTCATTTAAATGACCTATTGTATTTCATAGTGTTTTTGTGGTGACTACAATTAATCAGCTATAACAATAGAATATAAAGATTATTTATAATTTTTAAGGAAAGAATTATAGGCATTTGGATGTAGTAGGATTGATAAGTTTTCATGCACTAAAGGAATGTTAAAATTGCTCTTAAGAAATCATTAAATCTCTGTGCTACTTTAAATGAATTACCTTTCAGGATCTGAATTTGTCATTTTAAAAATTAGATGTTTTTCGTAAGGATGATTTGAAATTTTTTTCAATTTCCTTCAGGTAAAAGTGCAGTTTTAAAGTGTCTCCTGGATATTCACAAAATTTTTCAAGAGAATGACCCAGCATATATTCTAAATGATCTCTACATCTCAGACTACTGTGTGTGGATTCAGAAAGCCAAGTAAGTTTTGAGTCACTTACGAATGTTTAGATGCTACATTTCTGAAACATCTATTTACCCCAGAAAGAAAAAAGTGAAATAACCAAGGGAATAAATTTCTTTCTTTCTTTTTTTTTTTTTTGCAGTTTTTGGCCGGGGCTGGGTTTGAACCTGCCACCTCTGGCGTATGGGGCTGGCACCCTACTCCTTTAGCCACAGGTGCCATCCAGGGGAATACATTTTAAAGAGAGAAAAATCCAGTTAGCTACCAAACACTTAAAAAGTAACTGGATTAACATAGGAAGCTTGGTGAATTTACTTAGGGAAAGAGGTACAGATGGTGAAAAGTTACTTTTATTTGAAAAAATGGGTATTGGTACTGCCTGGAAAATAGTTATTAAAACAGACAGTTGTGTTTATTGCCTTACTATTGACTGTCCAATATGAAATCTCAAGACTGAATATTTGAACTTCTATCTATTGTTTACTTACAGTTGGGTATGAGTGTGTATATATGTGCATTCTTGTTTAGGTGCATAAACATCATAATATACAAACCTTGTCAAATCTAATCCAAATGAGAACTGCACATTTACTGGCTAGTCACTGGCTTATAGAGTTCATGTTATGAAAAATACAGTCTTTAGAGCCTGATAGAGTCTTTATAACACACGTATTCAAGAGTCTGAACCCTCACAAATGGGCTTCAGCAGTTGGTTGGTGTGTAAAATTTTCAAAAAGCATTTGCTATTGTCTCAATCAAGAAAGCACAGGACATTAACCATTAAATTTTAAAATGTAGTGAATTTGCATTTTATGAAGGAGTTCTTTAGATCTGATTATATTAGACATAGACAAATTATTCATTTCTGTAGTAAGAGGCTATAAATTAAGAGCATATAAAGAGAGCTCTTAATTGGAATGATTCCTAAGTACTGTAGAAAATGATTGCACGATACCAATCGTGACTTGGAAGAGAAATAATCATGATATTTTTAGTATTACCATGATTGGTAAGTAAAGGCTTTGGCATGGATTTTAATGCCTCTTATGAATGAGCCGTCATATAGAATTTATTTTTTATTTCTGTTCATGGTGAAGCAATTATATTGCAGAGTGAAATACGAAAACAACTAGAAGCTATACCTGTTGTATGGGAAATGCTTAGGGGTTGCTCAAGATAACACCTAATAACATGCAGCAGGTGGTGTCAGCATTTGTGTTGGAAATGTAGATTTCACCAGATGGAAAATTGGATCTTTAACCCCTGAGGTCATAATGGCATGTCTTCACTTCATTTGATTCTCCTGATAATTGAGCTTATCAAATACCCTGCTGCCATTTCCTGTTGTTACTTTCATTTTCATAATAAAATTAGATTGGAATAGTCTGAGTTTTGTTTTTTTTCTTTTTTCTTTCTTTTCTTTCTTTTTCTTTTTTTTTTTTTGTAAATGGTGAGGATTTTATAAACATGTAATGAGTATTGAGTTGGTGCCAGGGTCCCATTTCCATGAATGCCAGTTTCTCTATTTCTGACATTCCTTATTAACTAGAGAGGATTGTGTTTCATGAAGTAGAAGGATATAGACCCTCAAGTTGATGTGGTGATTATCTTACTTAGTCTTAAATTTTTTTTTCTCTTGGTTTTAAGTTGTGGGAAATGAAGCAAAATTCTTAGGTTCTTAGTAATTGTTGTAGAAATAGTAATTTTTTAAAAGAGGTAATATATCAGGGAGTAAGGTAGGAAAGCGAAAACCAGCAGGGACTCTTCAAATTACGTTGTAAAGTTGTTTTCTTAACTTCACCAATTTGAACATAACTTTGCTTTTCCTGAACAGACTGTTATTTTTACTTTGTGTGTTAAAATTTAACTGTAACCCAGCCATTTTTCACTCCCTGTAAGATAAAACATTTGTTCCTTTATCTAATATTTATTAAGATTTCTAGTTTCATCCTTATTTTACAAGTACAACATGATTCAGCTTTTTAGTATCATCTTTATTTTTGGCTCTAAATTAATTATACTGTAGTGTGTGTTCATAATTTTTATAACATATTTTTTCCCCTCACTGTTTACCTTGATTTATTTTTTTCATAAACTTTGTCAGTGAAATACAGTACCTTTATTTTATTTTATTTTATTTTATTTTTTTGAGATAGAATCTTACTATGTTGCCCTCGGTAGAGTACCATGGTGTCACAGCTCGCAGCAACCTCTAACTCTTGAGCTTAAGTGATTCTCTTCCCTTACCCTCTCAAGTAGCTGGGACTACAGGTGCCCAGCACAATGCCCGGCTATTTTTTTGTTGCAGTTGTCATTGTTGTTTAGCTGGCCTGGACTGGATTCGAACTCACCAGCCTTGGTGCATGTGGCTGGTGCTGTAACCACTGGGCCATAGGTACCAAGCCACAGCACCTTATTTTTATATTTGAAAGTAGTTGTATATTTTCCTTAAGTCTATGTTTGATGTTTTTGGTTATAATAATAAAAACTTTGTAAAATTTTGTTTGAAATACCAGACAAGTGCTAAATTCTGAATATCACAATGAACTATTTTTATAGTCAGACATTTCCTTTGGCAAAAACTTATTGGAATATAGGTAACAAAGCTATTCTTGTGTCCAATTAATGAAGTTATAGCAATAGCTATCATAAATTTTGCTTTAGTGCTAGGTTTTTATTTTTATCTTGTACAGCATATTTGCAAATCTTAAAGACTGAAACTCCTGGATTCTTACTCTGAGTTATAGACTTTGCAAATTATTTTTCTGAAAAAGTGCTCCCAATATTTTTCATTATATGCTCTATCCGAAGTTTTGAGTGTGGTACCTACTACAACAAACATTCTCTTATTGTGTGCCTGTCTCATATTGGTATAATCCAGGTGCGTATCTCTTTCCCCCTCTAAAATTGTAAGGTCCACATGAATGAGCAGCTATCTGGGCCCATAGTATCCCCTTGTGAGCACAGTAAGTTTTAGTTGAATTGAATGATACATATTAGAGAAGGTTAAGAAAGCATTTTTAATTGTTAAAAAAAAAGAAAAAAATTGTACTTGGCGGCTCTGGTAGCTCAGAGGGTAGGACGCCGGCCACATACACCCAGACTGGCAGGTTCGATTGAACCCAGTCCAGCCAGCTAAACAACAATGACAACTGCAACAAAAAATAGCTGGGTGTTGTGGCCAGTGCCTGTAGTCCCAGGTACTCGGGAGGCTGAGGCAAGAGAATCGCTGAAGCACAAGAGTTTGAGGTTGCTGTGAGCTATGCTATAGTACTCTAGCAAGGGTGACACACACTCTGTCTCAAAAAAAAAAAAAAAAAGTAGCACTTTAAAAAATGTGAATTGTGGCTCAGTGCCTGTTGCACAGTGGTTATGGCGCCAGCCACATACACCGAGGGTGACAGGTTCAGACCTGGTCTGGGCCAGCTAAACAACATTGATAACTGCAACAAAAAATAGCTGGGTGTTGTGGCGGGTGCTTGTAGTCCCAGCTACTTGGGAGGCTAAGGCAAGAGAATCACTTAAGCCCAAGAGTTAGAGGTTGCTGATGCCACAGCCCTCTACTGAGGTTCACGTAGTGAGACCCTGTCTCCAAAAAAAAAAAAAAAAAAAAAAAAATTGTGAATTGAGGCTGGGCATGGTGGCTCACACCTGTGATCCTATCATTCTGGAAGGCTGAGTTTGGAAGATTGCTTGAGCTCAGTACAAAAATGAGACATCATCTCCACTAAAAATAGAAAAATTAGCCAGGCATGTTGGTGGGAGACTGTAGCCCCAATCTCTAAACTACTCAGAAGGTGAGGCAGGAAGGTCGCTTGAACCCAGGAGTTTGAGGGTGCTGTGAGGTAGGCTGATGCCATGGCACTCTAGCCTGGACAATAAAATGAGATTGTCTCAAAAAAAATTTTTTTTTTTTCATTTCAACTTATTTTTGATATTTTCAGCTATATTTAATATAAGATTTCCCCCTGGTTCTTTGCTAGTGAGCTGCCCTCATCAGTAGCAGTGATTGTTCTGACCTTCTCAAAGTGTAACAGTTTGTACCTTTTTATATAAGCCAGGATAGAAAAGAATGAGCTGTGATATGTTCTAGCTCTACTTCTCCTTGGTCATATGACGCAGCGAGTCTCTTCATCTCATTCAGCCAGTATTAATATTTTAGTATTTCCTCTAGTAGTTTTCTGATTCATTTTAAACCAGTGGAAATAATAACTACATATATTCTTTGTAGCCTGTTTTATATTTACGCAGGTTTTGATTGGCCATTTAAGTGGGACAATAAAGGGCCATTTGCCAAGATTCAGTAATATTGAAGAGGGTGTAAATTAGGAGAGAAGATGAAGAGTTCAGGTTTTGCTTTTTCTTTTTTGAGACAGAGTCTCACTTTGTCCCCCTCAATAGAGTGCTGTAGCGTCGCAGCTCATGGCAACCTCCAGCACTTGGGCTTAGGCGATTTTCTTGCCTCGGCCTCCCGAGGAGCTGGGACTACAGGGGCCTGCCACAATGCCCGGCTATTTTTGTTGCAGTTGCCCCTGCTGTTTTAGCTGGTTGGGGCCAGTTTAGAATCCGTCACCCTCGGTATGTGGGGCCGGCACCCTACCCACTGAGTTACAGGCGCCACCCGAAGAGTTCAGTTTTATTTTATTATAGTTTTTATAGAGATGGGGTCTTTGCCATGTTGCTCTGGCTGGTCTCAAACTCCTAAGCTCAAAGGATCTTTCTGCCGCAGCCTCCTAAAATGCTGTGGATTACAGGCATGAGCTAACATGCCAGGTGTAAGGGCTCTCCCCCAGCTATGGCTCAAGGAGTTCAGTTTGAAAAATGATGATTTGAGGCCTCAAAGGAGTATTTATAAAGAAGTGGCCAGGAACATTGGGAGAACAGCTGGAAAAGATGTAGACTATGTATAGAAAAATTTGGACAAAGAAGGAATATGAATTAAATAGCAAAACATAAAAAATGCTCTCTGATTGCCTAGTGCTGTTTTACCCATATGATTATAATAAAAGTCAGGAATGGATACATTCCAGGCTGGGAAGATAATATGCAGAGGAGTAGACAAGGAAAACATGTATGCAACATGGTGAACAGGTTTCCTGGTTCTAGCTGTGGTGTGTTGGAAGGGCAAGAACAAGTTAGGGGCTTTTTGCATTTGCATCATAGTTTATCCTTGTAGTAACCCTTTATTATCAAATAGGAGAGTCTGTTATTAGCCTGGGAGTTATGATGTGGTAGTAACAGGGCCAAATAAGAAATCCTGTCTCTCCAGTTTGTGTGCTAGAGGCTGTCAGTACTCTTGACTAATTCTTGTCAGTTGGCTACATAAAAGAAACTCACTGATACAATAAAATTGGGGGGTTCTCTTTGGTGACAACAAGTTATCTTCTAGCACCTAGATGTTGAGAGTACAGCTGGCTCCCCAGGAGCTCGGCTACAAGAAACGGAGGCAGTTTGCTTTCTGGCATGTAGCCGCTCGTCTTGCTTCTTTCTGCGAGTCACTGCAGCTGTGTGTCCATGCAGGAGAATGGCTGCTCCCTAGCTCCGAGTTTACATGTCTTTATTTTCAGTAGAGATAGATTAGAGCCCTTTGTTTGTAATTCCAGAGGAGGGAGAATGTGGTTGGCTCAGCACGGCATGGTGTCTTTTCCTGATCCGGTTGCCTTAGTCATAGCAGGATGAGGGGTACCAGCTAAAGCAGTGCTTAGAGATGCCTGGTTTGTCAGTGTGGGTGGCGTTTCTCAGAGAAGAGTTGGAGGCAGGGAAGGGGCATGCATCCACCTCATCCGGACATTGTAATTTCACAAAGCCATTTTGAGCCATAGCTGGGGGAGAGCCCTTACACCTTCTACCACCTGTGTCACTGATTATTATAATCTACAGGTCAAAGGTGATTTCAGTTGTCCGTATGAACGCAGTCTGAGCATCTGATTACCGAATATACTCGAGTATAAACCGAGTTTTTTCGGCACAAAATTTGTGTCGAGTTCGGGTTTTTTCGGCACAAAATTTGTGCCGGAAAAACTCGGCTTATACTCGAGTATATACGTTATCACTTTGCTAAACATGCAAAGTGATAGTCAGACCCTCAGGTGGTTTTACTTTTGTAAGGAAAGTTACTTCACTGACAAATGGTAAAGCATTAAATGTTACATTAGCTGCCAATGATTAGCATGTAGAAATTTCAAGAAACAATTGTGTGTAATTTCAAATAAGTTAAACCTCCCTTGGATTGAGATCATTCTTGGTAAGGTGCTTATTTTGGCATATCAGGTTGCTCTTTAGTTTTACGGTTTATTTTTAATTAAATCCACAAATTCGTCCTGGATGAAAGTGGGGTTTATATCCATAAGAAAAGATTAAAACATGCCAGTATCCATTGTCTTGCACATATTCACTGTGGTTTCACATAGAAAGGACTTACGTAATGGTTCTTTGCCTTATCACCAGTCGTTCAGCAATGCCCACTGGGGCCTGTTGCTTTTCATTACACTTCTCTCACAAGAAATGTGCCAATAAATCATAGGATTACAAATGTTCCTGCAAATTTAAGATTAAAATAACCTTTTGTAAAAATGTGAATGCTCTCTGTAACTAAATATATTGAAAAAACTAACAAAAAATGATGTATCTGTTGGGTTTGAGTTTGTGCTTTTGAGACAGGTTCTCACTCTATTGCCCAGGCTAGGGTATTGTGGGATCTTCATGGGTCATGGTAGCCTCAAACTCCTGGGCTCAAGTGATCCCCTTGCCTTAGCCTCTGGAGTAGCTGAGACTACAGGCCCTGTTACATTTTCTATTTTGTGTAGAGACAGGGTCTTTCTATGTTTTTCTGTGTTGCTCAGACTGATCTCAAACGGGCCTCAAGCAATCCTTTCACCTCAGCTTCCCAAATTGTTAGGAATACAGGTGTGAGCCACCACAGATTCTAATGATTAGGTCTATGATGGACCTAGAAAAAATAATTTTGGTGGCTCAGAGCCCATAGCTCAGTGAGTAGGGTGCTGGCCACAGACACCAAGGCTGGCGAGTTCGAGCCCAGCCGGGACCTGCTAAACAACAATAATGACTACAACCAAAAAATAGCCAGGTGTTGTGGCGGGCACCTATAGTCCCAGCTCCTTGGGAAGCTGAAGCAAGAGAATTGCTTAAGCCCAAGAGTTTGAGGTTGCTGTGACACCATGGCACTCTACCAAGGGTGACATAGTGACACTCTGTCTCAAAAAAAAAGAAAGAAAAGAAAAAATAGGTTTGCTATACTTGAGAATTTAAAAAAATTTAGAGATGTAATTCACTTATCATTTTTACTTATATATGTACCATGGGCTTTATGATTGTAATGCATTGATAAAAATAGAGGCTTATAAAAATAAATTGGGCAAAATGTTATATTTTCATAAAGGAGGAGGTTAGAGGAGAAAGTGTGGCTAGGAGTTTTTGTAAAAAAGATAACCATTTTCAAATAAATAGGCATGGAAAGTACTATGGCTTTTTCTTTTTTCTTTCTTTTTTTTTTTTTTTTTTTTTGCAGTTTTTGGCTGGGGCTGGCCCCATATATCAGCCACCTCCGGTATATGGGGCCAGCGCCCTACTGCTATTGAGCCACAGGCGCCACCCCTTTTTTCTAAGCAGTGTGGTGTGTGTCCAGCACATTTTATAGCTGTGACTGGGTGGCTGTGAGATTAGTCTCTGTTCTTTCTTGTTTTAGTTCCTGGTAGTTGGCTATAGACTTCTGTGGTCCTTAGTTTTGGCTTGTTAGAGCCATGACCCTTGACAGAGTGAGCAAATTGGTATTTTCCTTCACTTCCTTGTTCTTGTGTATTTTTATACCTTAAAAGTCTTTGGAGGATTCTCTTTGGAGGCAACCACAGGATCAAGTGAGTTCAGGTGGTGATTGATTTAGTCAGGTTTTGTAAACTAGTATTCTCCGCTTCACAGAAAATTTTCACTGTGCTTGAATTGTCTTGACATCTTACTCAGAGAAGAGGCTTACATTGATTAATGTGGCATATGTGTGGTTATCGTACTTAGAAAGTGCTCTGTTTAAGGAGAGCTTTGTCAAGAGCGTCCTTTGAATAGAACCACAAGAAAGCTTTTTTAAAAAACTGACAACTTCAAGTACAATTTCCTTTTTCTTCTGTCTATTATGATTGAAACCCAATCCTTGTTATAACATAATTATCTCAACTGAAGCCAGCAGGGAGTTGCTGCCTTAATGTAAGGGGTGTGAAATCCCCTGAATAAATAGAGGATTAATTACACTCACAGCATGTCGGGAAGGTGATGAGATTGATTGTGATCATTTGACTTGTCCCATTTCCTGCCCTGACTACTTTCTTGAATAAATAGAAGCTGGGAAAATAATAAATAGAGCTACGGAGTGTATATGTTGGGCACAGAGTGTTGGAAAAAGACCTCCTTGAGGTATATTTTCAGATTTTAAGTAATTCAGATGACATTTATTTTAGATTATTTTCCATCATTGATTCTTTTGTGGTCTCAATTTAAATAGCTTTCCAGGAAATTGTTTTATTTCAAAAAAATATAGATTATTGGCGGAGTGTTAAGAGAATTTGACTAACATATCTTAATGTGTGGATATCAGCAAATTTCTGGTCCAGTTTTAGATTTTCATTTAACGTGACCTTTTAGAAGGCTTAAACTAAAGAAAAATGTTAGCTGCTGTGTGTGTTTCTATTGTCTCTCTCATAAGAGTGTCATAGTTTTGTTAAACTCAAAATGATAAATTAATACTTTGAGGAACTAGATCCTGTTTTCTATTTTTTGTTTGTCTTACTTTCTTTACTAGAAAGTTTTATAATCTAAAACTTTGATTTAGATTTTTATATATGTTCTTTTAATTTTCTATTGCTATGGCTTCCTAAGTGAGGTCCACTTAACTCCAGGAAATACGTAAAACAATCTTTTTGGAGTATAGGAAGACTATGATAGGCTATCTATGTTTATTTTTATTTATTTATTTATTTTAAGAAAGAAGTTAAGCTTTATTAATATTTAACATATAAATTGCTGGCAAAAATTATCTTCAGTGGGTATCTACTGTATGTTTTTTTACTGGTGGAGTACTTAAACAGAAGCTTATAGCCCATTGCTTCATGGACCAACCATTCTTATTTCCAAAGTGAAACATATACTTTTATTCTCAACACCTAAATTGGGCCAGGAGCGGTGGCTCATGGCCAAGGCAGGTGGATTGCTTGAGCTTGTGAGTTCAAGATCAAAGCCTGAATTGGAGAAGAAGGCTTGCCTCTGCCAGGAAATTAGATTTGGGGTTCAGGGATTCTTGTCATCCTCTGACTATTGCTTGATCTAAGTTGAAGACATGGAAAATCAACTGCAGGAGCTTGAGATTTTATGTCAGGTATGAAATGCTCCTGCCTGCTTTCAGTTGTGTGCTCTGTTTGCCCAGGGATGGTAAAGAAGCCGAACTTATGAATGGGAAGCCTTGCCATGATGGCATTACATTTGTCTTGGGCACAAAAAACTTGACCTTATTTAAGTTTTGTTTTCAAGATTCTTATGTGTTATTCTTATATGTTAAAACATTAACGAACAAAAGCCAACTCTCATTTTGAGGGGAAAAAAAAGAATGTAGTTTGAAATGGACGATCTTAAGTCTGGGATTGGTATATGATTTGGCTTTAATCTCAAAATGTGTGATTGCATGAAGAATAGTTTTGTGATTTCGTTGTTAATTACAAATTCAAGGAAAAAGGACTTGGAGAAATCTGGACTATTAATGTGCTGGAGGGCAGAGATCTTACCACATATTCCACTTGGTACCCCAGCACCTAGCAAAATGCCTAAATAACACTTACTAATGACACTTAGTAAATGCTCATTGCATTGAAAACTTTCTTTCTGATTCAGTAAAAAGCAATGAAAGAAGTAGTTTTCTCCTCTTCTTACACACTATTAAACCTATGAGCCTGGTCATGGATTTAAGATGTGCCCTTCTCTCTGGGCTCTCGTAGTATATACCCTTGCCAAAGTAAACCATTGCCCAGCCTCCTCACCTGTGTGCTGTGAGCGCGGACGGGGGTTGCACAGTGTGTAAGAAGAGGTAAAAATAATAAACCCTCTTGTAGGACCGTCAGTATGTTTTACTCTTTATATCCTGGTCACAAAACAAGGACATTTGCACTTACTTGCACAGATATTCTGTATCTAGATAAATGACAAAGGGAACGTGCAACTTTTGGAGAATGTTTATTTGCCTAGGTGGGGGAAAGTCAATGGATTGGAAGAGTGTGTGAGAGAGAGGTGTGTGGATGCTTGGATGACTGGATATGTAGATGGTTGGATCACCTGCATGTTACCTACTTGGTGATATGGGCCCAGAGTGTGGCACTGGGGCTGTCAAGCAGGTTCCCTGAGGAATCAGACTCAAAAATTAACCTTTTCAGGGCTTATATCTATGTGCTGTCTCCATGTCTAGGGACAGAATGAAGAGAAGGAAGAAGGTGCTCCCCTCTACAATTCCGGGATGTTCCCCAGGCCATCATCTTTTCAGATTATCTGACAGATTGAGTGATCTGTGACAGAATTGAAGGATATCAAAGATAGCCATTCAGTTTGATCTTCTTGCCCATGAATAGGTACCTATGAATGATAGAGTGTCCTAAATCAAACGTGTTTATCTGAATATTTCAGTTACAAATATTTCTGTTCTCTGTCATTTGTCTGTTTAGAGTCTGGTATAATCCAAAAGGTGTTAAGCACCTGCTTCAGTAGGCATTGTCCTCAGGGCTGGGGATAGGATCAGTGTCAGATTTCTGCATCAAGGAGCCCAGTGTTTGGGAGAGTTAATTGGAAATTGTTGTTTAGGAGGCAATGATATGTCATGAAAAATCTTAACTGGAAACTAGCCTGGTGTAGCGGGTACATGGCTGTAGTACCAGCTACTCCGGAGGCTGAGCCAAGATAATTGCTCAAGCCCAAGAGTTTGAGGTTGCTATGGACTGTGGTGATGCCATAGAACTCTACCCAGGGCGACAGAGAGAGAGAGACTGTTTCAAAAAAAAAGAAGAAAAGAAAAAAGAAAAAGAAAGATCGTAACTGGAAAGCTTACTTGAAAAAAAAAAAAGTGTATATAAAGCTGTATGTGTTAAAGTGGCTCACTTGAATTAAAAGGATATATTCACAGAACAAAATCCCAGAAGGAAACGTATTAATGTTAAGAAAAGTTATCTATATTTTATAGACTCAAAGGGACACTTTCTATTTTATACTTTTGGGAGTGTATGTTAAAGTGAACATAGATTCTCTCCCCTGATATGCATTTTAAGAACTTACCATAAATATTTGTTAAAATTTTTGTTCTTAAACGTAATAGACTATTGTGGAAGTGAATTAAGTGAAAAGTGTGGTGGTCTGCATTCAAGGCCAGACTATGATTGAAAAAAGAGAGGCCTTATACCGCGAATGAAATGAAATAAACATAATAATTAGATAATTAGTCAGTGCTTGTTTGAGTTTTCTCAAATATGAACTTAGCATTTAAGTCAAATAGTAATTTGATATTACTGTAGAGTGTCTGTCTTTTTTTTTGTTCACCATTTTGTTATTTATATAAAAATTACAGAGTAGAAAGAAGAGACCGTGTCATTAGAAGTCTTTGATGTGCACGTGTTCTCTGAGTTATACAGCAGCACATCAGGCGACAGTGCACAGCTCTGATACAGGGCAGGTCTGCCTTTTGTTCAGGTGGCCTGCCCTTAGTCTAGTGGTGGATGACACATCGCTTTACATCCAGGTTTATGATTATGTGTATACTTTAAATGACAAAGTAAATTGTGCAAACTGATGTCCCTTCTGTTGATTATCTTTTCTCTGACTCTCTTTTTTTTTCTTTTTTTTTTTTTTTTTTTAATTCTGTAAACCAAGGGCAGATATACCCATAGTTCTCTGGGAATGTCTTCTGTCACCCAGGGTAGAGTGCTGTGGCATCATATCTTACAGCAACCTTAAAACTCTTAGACTCAAGAGATCCTCTTGGTTCAGCCTCCCAAATAGCTGGTACTATAGGAGCTGGCCACAACACCCACTATTTTTTCTGTTTTTAGTAGAGATAGGGTGTCACTTGTTCAGGTGGATCTCAAACTCCTGCACTCAAGCAATCTCCCTGCCTCAGCCTCCCAGAGTGCTAAGACTACAGGCGTGAGCCATTGTGCCTGACCAGGGGATGTCATTTTTCATTACCTTTTTGGAACCCAAAGATACTTTTCTTTAAGCAAAGAATAAAACACTTTTTATTAAGTACTAGCATTAAGTACTCTGTGTTCCCAGGTAAGTTTACCAGTTAATTTAGATTTTGTTTCTATCCTTTGAGTATTCTTACTGAAAGAAACTGACTTCACTTTCAACTTGATGTTTAAAACTACAATTGTCACATGTTCTACTACTTGTTTTAATGGACACAGCATTTGAAAGGACTTTACTTAAGCTGTATAAAATAATCTCTATATAAGATGCTTTTAATCATAAAAGTTAGCTTTTAAAACTCAAGTTGTGAAGCTTGTTTTCTGAATACAGCAGCACCACACATCCTTATGTTTCAGAAGCTTTATTTTGTCCACAATTTCAGAAGCAAACTTCAAATCTAAATTTTCACGTGGTAAGTTCTAAGCTTATCTTACCTCTTATCAAAAAGATTCAACCTTGTTGTAGGTTTGTGTGAGAACAGTTTTCTTTTTAAACCAAAACCATACAGGTTTTCTGTTGTATAGGTCAATGTAACATGTTTTTCTTAATCATGCTATTTCATTCTTTTTAAAACAATAATTGTTTATTTATGAAATAGGATCTCACTCTGCTGCTCAGGCTGGAGGTACAGTGGCATGATCATAGCTCACTGCAGCCTCGAACTCCTGAGCTCAAGCAATCCTCCTGCTTCAAGCTCCTGAGTAGCTAGGATTACATGTATGTGTCACCACATCCAGCTATTAATCGCACTATTTCAAAGATCTCCCTCCCAGTATGAGATGGGCTCTCTTTGAGGCTTGAGAGTGAGAGGTACGTGAGATAATGACTTTGTTTCATATCTTTTAGGGTCTTATTATCCTCAATAATAATAACGATGCTTTTTAAATGGTGACTGCTTTAAGACTTTGAGTATCTGTTCATCAGTGCATTCATTCAAGAAACAGTTATGAATTCATACTGTTCAAAGTTCTATGCCAAGGGACTGGGTCTATGTTTTGGTAAACAAAAGTCAGACATAGCTCTTGCCCTTATAGAACTTATGGTCAAATGGAAAAAGAGGATTTAGTCATATCACATACATATGAAAAACAAAAACTAAAACATTGTAAGTGCTGCAAAAGAAAACATTTGCACAGCCTTGAGGGCAATAGCTGACCTAGTCTGTAGGGGAATAGAAGGAGACCTATTAGAGGAAGATTCCCTGGGGGAAACGTTTGCTTTGAATACTGAAATACAAAGAGGATTAACTTGAGAAGGGTAGTGGACTTCAGGAAAAGGTGTATCCACCATGGTGTATCCACATGGTGTATCCACCATGTGCAAAGGCCCTGTGGCGGGATGGCATTTTTGTATTCAGGAAATTGAAAGAAGGCAGGGGTGTCTGGAACACAGAGAAAGGGACTGTGTGTGTTGGGGGGAGAGGTCAAGATAAGGCTGACAATGTAGCCAGGGTGTCTGGTCTCTGGTTTGGGTTATTAGGGAAATGCTACTCTGAACGTCACTGTTGGTGTGTTATGATCCACTTGTGCAAATTTTTGGGTAAGCCCTATACCTGGGAATGGAATTACCAGGATTTGGGGGACAGTCTTATGTTAGACTTCACTAGGTAGTATTAAACTGTTTTCCAAAGTAGTTGTTCCAACTTATTTCGACTTTATTCCCATTGGCCATGTATGACAGTTTCCCTGATTCCACCTTCATGCCAGCATTTATTTTGTTCAAATTTTAACATTGGACAATCTGAAGGCATGTGAAAATTTCTCTTATAATTTTAATTTGCATTTTCCTGATTACTAGGGAAGCTGAGCATCTTTTCACATATGTGTAAGTCCTTGTTGTTTCTTCCGCTGTGGAATATTGCTTGTAGTCCCCATTTTTTCAATAGGGCTTTCTTTCTTCCAATATTCTGGATACTAATCTTTTATTGGTTAAATACAAGGGCTATCCAGAAAGTATTACTTTATAGTAATATGAAAAGTAGTATTAATGATAGCTGGATACTTTCCGGACAGCCCTCATTACATTGCAAAACATTTTCTGTCAATTTATAGTTTATTTTTCAGTCTTCTTGAAGTGTCTTTACAAACAGAAGTTTTTAATTTTAATGTTGTAGAATTTATCAATCTATTCCTTTCTGGGTATGCTTTTTGTTTCTTGTTTAAGAAAGTTTTTATGATTTAGATGGCATAAAGATATTCTCCTGTAATATCTCATAAGATTTTTGTTCTTTTGCTTTTAGCATTTAAGTCCTTAGTCCACCTGGAATTGATTTTTTTTAATGTTATGAGATAGGGGATCCAGTTTCATTTTTCCCATGTGGATAAACTTATCCTGGTTTTGTTTATTAAATAGTTTTTTCTCTCCCATATGTCCCGCAGTGCTCACTGTCACAAATCAAGTTTATGTGTATGTGTGGCTCTGTTTCTGGGTTGTCTGTTCAGTTCCCCTGGTTTCCAACATACATACTTATGTTGTATGTCCATATCATACTTTCTTAATTACTATAGCTTCGTAAATCAGATTCCACTTGTCAAATTCCATGAAGAACATTTTGACTGGAATTACTTTGAATCTCTTAGTTTGGAGAGGCTAAAACATGTTCTCTCTTACCAATGATATGGTATGATGTCTTTCAATAAAATTTTATAAATTTTTTCCAAAAAAGTCTTACACATCTTTTGCTAGATTTATTGCTTTATATTTTGGTTGCTATTACCAATGTTGTCTTTAAAAAAAAATTATTTGCAAGCTGACTCGTTTGCAGTCACGTGTTGCTTAATAAAGGGGATATGGTCTGAGAATTGTGTCATTAGGTACTTTCATTGTGCGAACATCATCAAGTGTCTTTCAACAAACCTGTATTGTACAGCCTACTATACACCTATGCTAGATGGTATTGCTTGTAGGCTATAAACCAGAACAGCATGTTTCTGTACTAAAGACTGTAGGGAGTTGTGACACATCTGGAAGTAGAAAAAGTACACTATTATGATATTATGGGACCACTGTTGTGTGCATTCCATCATTGACCAAAACATGATTGTGTTGCACGTGACCATGTAAAATGAAGTTCACATTTTAATACTGGTTTTGTATCTATCTACTTTGTTTAAACTCTATTGTTACCTCTTATGTGTAGTTCTGTTCAGCTTTCTGTATAGGCAATAGAAACGCAAATAATGACAGTTTAGTTTTTTCCTTTCTAATCTTTATACACTTTTCTTTTTTTCTGTGTTTTTTAATTTATTCACTTATTTATTTTTTTCATTGTTTGAGATTCATTAAGGATACAAACAATTAGGTTACACTGATTGCATTTGTTAGATAAAGTACCTCTTATAATTGTGTCCTTCCCCTAAGAGGTATGCCATACACCGTGACCCATTTGCTCTTTCCCCTACCCTCCACCTTCTACTGCCTTCATATTAGAATTGTTGCTGCTCCATTCTTGTGATGTTTTCCTAAGAAGAATGTGTTCCACCTCCATTCAGGTTAATACAAAAGTCTTCATTTTTTTAGTGGCTGAATAGTATTTATGGTGTACATATATCACAGCTTGTTAATCCATTCCTGGGTTGGTGGGCATTTAGGCTGTTTCCCCATTTTGGTGATTGTAAATTGAGCTGTGATAAACAGTCTAATGCAAATGTCCTTATGATAAAAGAACTTTTTTTCTTCTGGGTAGATGCCTAGTAATGGGATTGTAGGATCAAATGGGAGATCTAATTAGTTTTTTGAGGGTTCTCCATACATCCTTCCAAAAAGGTTGTATTTGTAGTCTCACCAGTCCCGCCAGCAATGTAAAAGTGTTCCCTTCTCTCTATATCTACGCCAGCCTCTGCAGCTTTGAGACTTTGTGATGTGAACCATTCTTAGTGGAGTTAGGTGATATCTCAGGGTAGTTTTGATTTACATTTATCTGATGATTAGGGACAATGAGCATTTTCCTTATGTTTATTACCCATTTATCTTCTTTAGAGAAGATTCTATTCCTGTCTCTTGCCCAGTGATATATGGGATTGTTAGGTCTTTTTTTGTTGATTAATTTGAGTTCTCCATAGATCCTAGTTATCAAGCTTTTGTCTGGTTTATGGTATGAAATTACCTTTTCTCATTCTGAAAAGGTTGTCTGTTTGCTTTGGTTGTTGTTTCCTTAGCTGTATAGAAGCTTTTCAGTTTAATTAAGTCCCATTTGTTTATCTTTGTTATTGTTGCAATTGCCACTAAAGTATACTTCATAAAATCTTTCCCCAGGCCGATAACCTTCAAATGTTTTCCTCACACTTTCTTTGAGGATTTTTGTTGTTTCATGCCTCAGATTTAAATCTTTTATTCATCTTGAATCAATTTTTGTAAATGGTGAGAAGTGCAAGTCCAGCTTCAGTCTTTTACATGTGGTTATCCAGTTCTCCCAACACCATTTGTTGAACCATTCATTCTTTTCCCCAGTGTATGTTTTTTGCTTGATTTATCAAAGATCAGGTTGCTGTAAGAGGTTAGTTTCAACTCATGGTTTTCTATTTGGTTCCAAATGTCAGTGTCTCTATTTTTGTGCCAATACCATGCTGTTTCGTTCACTATGGCCTTATAGTATAGCCACAAGTCTGGTAGGGTGATACCCACAGTTTTGTTTTTATTACTAAGAAGTGCCTAGGCTATATGGGATTTCTTCTGGTTCCATACAAAACGAAGAATTATTTTTTTCCAGTTCTTGAAAGAATGATGATGGTATTTTAAAGAGGATTGCATTCAATCTGTAGATTGCTTTGTGTAGTATGGATATTTTGATAATGTTGAATCTTCCCAGCCATGATCATGGTATACTTCTTCCATTTGCTATTATCTTCTGCTATTTCTTTTCTTAGGGTTTCGTAATTTTCTTTGTAGAAGTCCTTCACTTCCATTGTTAGGTGTATTCCTAGGTATTTATTTTCTTTGAAGCTATGGTGAAGGGAGTTGTGTCCTTGATTAACTTCTCATCTTGAATGTTACTGGCGTATACAAAGGCTACTGAAGTGTGGACATTATTTTATATCCTGAGACATTGCTGTATTTTTTGACCACTTCCAGGAGTCTTGTGGTTGAGGCTTTGGGGTTCTCTAAATATAAGATCATATCGTGGGCAAAGAGCAAGTATTTGACCTCCTCTGCACCTATTTGGATTCCTTTTATTTCCTTCTCTTGCCTGATTGTATTGGCTAGAACTTCCAGCACTATGTTGAATAGTAGTGGCAATAGAGGACAAGCTTGTCTGGTTCCAGTTCTAAGTGGAAAAGCTTTCAGTTTTAGTCCATTAAGTATAATATTAGCTGTGAGTTTGTCATAGATGGCTTCAATCCGATTAAGAAATGTGCCATCCATGCGCCTAATGTGTAGCTGTCATCTGTTGGCTAGGATTTTATTGAGAATTTTTGTGTCTGTATTGATTAGTGAAATTGGTCTGAAATTTTCCTTTTTTTAGTTGGGTCTTTTCCTAGTTTGGTATCAGGGTGAGGTTTGCTTCGTAAAATGTGTTGGAGAGGATTCCTTCCTAATTAATTTTTTGGAATAATTTCTGCAGTATGAGTATAAGCTCTTTGAAGGTTTGATAGATTTCTGGTGTGAAGCCATCTGGATCAGGGCACTTTTTTGTTGGGAGATTTTTTTCTTGTTTCTTTGGTCTCAGTTCTTGAAATTGGTCTGTTCAAAAGATGTATTTCTTCTTGATTAAGTCTAGGGAGAAGGTATGATTCTAGGTTTTTTCCACATTATCCAATTTCTGGGCATTGAGTTTCTTGTAGTACTTAGACATGATCTCTTGTATCTCCGTGGCATCTATTGTTATTTTCCCCTTTATCATTTCTGATTGAAGTTATTAGAGATTTTAGTTTTCTGTTTCTGGTTAATCTGACCAAAGGTTTATTGATAATATTTCATTTTTCACAAAACCCACTTTTTGTTTTGTTATTTTTCTGAATGATTCTTGTGTTTTCAGTTCCATTAATCTCTAATTTGATTTTGGTTATTTCTTTTCTTCCCCTGAGTTTGGGAGTAGATTGTTCTCTTTTTCTAATTCTGTAAGATGGTTTATGAGTTTGTTGATGCGCTATCTTTCTGTTTTTCTTTTTTTTTTTAATGTTTTTTTCTTTCTTTTTTTTTTCTTATTAAAGATAAAAATATGCACCATAGATGTGGCCCAACCCATCACCCTCCCTCCACCCAAACCTCCCCCCTCCCTTCCCCTTCCTTGGTCCTTTCCTCATAGTCTTGTGCTATAGTTGGGTTATAGGCTTCATGTGAAAGCTATAGTTTAGCTTCATAGTAGGGCTGAGTACATTGGATACTTTTTCTTCCATTCCTGGGATACTTTGCTAAGGAGAATATGTTCCAGCTCCATCCATGTAAACATGAAAGAGG
>CAUYPK010066540.1:0-20109 GCA_963574355.1 Loris lydekkerianus | reverse complement strand
GATCCTATAATTCCTTTACTAGGTTTATACCCAGAAGACCAAAAGTCACAATATAACAAAGACATCTGTACCAGAATGTTTATTGCAGCCCAATTCATAATTGCTAAGTCACGGAAGAAGCCCAAGTGCCCATTGACCCACGAATGGACTTAGCAAATTGTGGTACATGTATACCATGGAATACTATGCAGCCTTAAAGGAAGATGGAGACTTTACCTCTTTCATGTTTACATGGATGGAGCTGGAACATATTCTTCTTAGCAAAGTATCTCAGGAATGTAAGAAAAAGTATCCAATGTACTCAGCCCTACTATGAAGCTAAATTATAGCTTTCACATGAAGGCTGTAACCCAACTATAGCACAAGACTCTGGGGAAAGGGCCAAGGAAGGGGAAGGGAGGGGGGAGGTTTGGGTGGAGGGAGGGTAATCGGTGGGGCCACATCTATGGTGCATGTTGGAATGGTGCATGTTGGAATTGCACTAGGGTACACAGCTATGATTTAACAATAAAAAAAAAAAGAGGGAATTCTGCCTCCAGATTGCCTTCAGACCGAAGCTACCATATCAGTTCCTCCCTGGGTCTCCAATCTACCACCTGCTCTGCATATTCTGGATGCTCTGTGAAGCTCCAGAAATGTATGAATTAATTCTTTAAAACAACCTTCTCTCTCAATTTATATATGTATTATATACATATAAGGTCTGACAATTAAGTTAGCCAGCTCATTCTAGGAAAAGTGCTACTTACCTCATTGTTGAATATCCCTATGGTCACCTTTGCAGTACTCCCCTTGGGAAATTATGCACTGGTGCCAACAACTAGTCCATCCTTCAAAGCAATTTTGGAATTGTTTTTCTGGAATGGCCATCAGAGCTCTTGTCATATGAAGGTCTGACAATTAAGTTCAAGAACTTGCTACTGTGCACTTATGTTGGCAGCACTGTCTAAACAACTCAGTAAGATCTCATAACCTTAGCATATCACTATCTCACAGCTGTGTATGTGTTGATGTGTGATGGTGTCTTGCTAAGTGGTGTTCATTATTGCTGTTGCGTGTTTTTGTGTGCTGTGTGACATATATACAATATACATCCTATTGGTTCTGTTTTTCTGGAGAACTCTGACTAATACACAATACCAAATATCAGAATAAAGTTAGATGGATTAGAGATTTAAATGTAGGCAAACAAAATAACAAAAGGACTAGAAGTGAATATTGGTAAATATTTTGGTAGGGGTGGATGGAAGTGAAGATCTTTTTAAAGAATGTCACCATACACAGAAATCATAAAAGGGGAACAGATTTGTTCATAAAACGTCTGTATCTTCTAAATATCCAAAGGTACCATAAGTATATAAAAAGGCAAGTGATAAACTGGAGAAAATTCATGATATAAGTGTCAAAGTGAAAGTTAATATACCTATTACTTAAAGAGCTGTTACAAAAGAATAAAATAAACTGACCATCTTAATAGAAAAAAAGGTAAGAACAAGAAAAGTAACAAGAAAAAATCAAGTGACTGCTGGGTACTCTGGGAGGCTGAAGTGGGTAGATTCCTTGAGTGCAGGAGTTCAAAGACCAGCCTGAGCAATAGTGAGACTTTGTCTCTACTGAAAATAGAAAGACTAGCCAGCCATAGTGACACACCCCTATAGTTCCAGCTACTTGACAGGCTGAAGCAACAGGATCACTTGAACCTAAGAGTTTGAATTTGCTGTGAACTATGATGCCAGGGCACTCTACCCAGTGTGATAGAGCAAAAGTCTGTCTCAAACAAAAACAAAAACAAAACAAAACAAAACAAAAAAGAAAAAAGAAAGAAAGAAAAAGAAAAACAAATGACTATTAAATATGTGAAAACACTAAATGTCAAAGACATGCAAATATAAATAAAATGTAATTTTTTGCAACCTTTGCCTACCAGGAGATAAACAACTTATAAGCATGCTGATGTGCAATGCTGGTAATGATTTGGCAACAGGAGCCACTGTTGATGGGGTGTAAATTAGTATACTCTCTCTTAGACTTTCTTTGATTTCCATGCCTAAGACCAACTTTGAACATATGTGCAAAGAATTTATGGAAGTGTGCTAACCTCTGTGAATTTTGTAACAGCATACAATTGAAAATAACCTAGATATTCATTCATCTGATCTTACTTAAATTATAGTAAGTCTATATAATTAAAATAATTAAAATAGAATTCTACTTATTTATCTAGCTAGATGCTCATTATTTATTAAAGGAAGTGAGCACTAAAAAAGTATAAGAGCAACATAATACCTATTTTGCAAAATATGATTTATATATCAGGGTAATCCAGCATTCTAAATAGAAGAAAGCCTAGAAATATAAATATAAATATACCAAAATGTTAGCAATTGTGGGTGGAGTGATTATGCAGGTCTTTAATTTCCATTTGGTGTGTTTGTGGTGGGGCATGAGGAATATTTTCTGTAATTTTCTACTATGACCGTATTCTAAAAGAAAGTTATTCTTCTTATTTTTTAGAGTACACTATGTATGGGGTGGAGGATGCAGAAAGATGGGGATACTAGCAGTAGAATTAGGAACCAAAAATCAGGGAACTTGCCACAGTGTGCTTCATTGGCAGCACTGTGCAAACAACTCTGTAAAGTTCTATAACCTTAGTATATCAATGTTTCACAGCTGTGTTTGTATCGACATGTGGCAATGTCTTGTTGAGTGGTATTCATTATTATTGCAAACATTTGTGTGCCAAAAACATGACAGCTTTGGTGATCATTCCAGAAAAAAAGTTCTAAAATTGCTTTTAAGGGTGGACTAGGTGCCAGAGTTGCTGCATAGCTTCCCAAGGGGAATACTTTTAAGATGACTTGAGTAATATTTAGCAATGAGGTATGTAGCACTTTTTCTAGGATGGGTTCATCAACTTGCTTGTCAGACATTGTATACACAGACACCCCTATGAGAAAAGCCAGTTTTCCTAACAGCCAAGGCCACCATTCAACAAGCTACTTATTTAAACACAGGTTGTTCTGGCTTTTTAGTTCCCCACCATTAACCAGGAATGGACAATCAGGCATTCCTAAATATTTAAATAAAGTCTCCAACATTAAAAAGAGAGACCAAAACCAAGTAGAGTGAGAGGGTGGGTGGGTGGGTGAACAATAGATGTAGCAATACCTATAAAGTGTAAAATTAAAATTCTCCATGACATCAGAGAAGATATTGCATACCTTAAACAAGAGAGAAGTACTAAGTTTTTAAAAAAGAGATGCAACCAGAAAACAAAATTGAACTCACAGACATGAAAATATATGGTTGCTGATAGTTTGGGATGTTTCCATGACTACCCACACACTCAGCAATTCTCTAGAAAGACTCAGGACTCAGAGGCAGTTATAATTATAATCATGGCTGTTGTGTATTACAGCAAAGGGATACACAGGATCAGCAAGGGAAAGACACATGAGCAAAGTCTGGAGAAGTCCAGCACAAGCTTCCAAAGTTTTCCCTTTGGGCAGTCACACAAAACATGCTTCAACTTTCAGAAGTGAAATGTAGCAACCCACACAGCCCACTTAAAACTCAGGGTCCAAGGTATTTACTGCTAGTCATTCAAGTACTCTCTGCCTGTGCCATCAGCCAAGATTACCAAAATTCCAGACTCTCAGAAGGAAAGCATCATAAATCACATTATTTGCACAAGCAATCTAGGCAGGCTAATACAACAGAGTCCAGCGCCCTAGGCACACAAAGCAACCATATCACTTAGTAGCATAGGGAACATACCAGAGGCCAAGTTCCCAGGAGCCATCCCCCAAACCTCCCAGAGATAGCAACATTAGACCTTCTCTGTTAATTCCTTTCCATTAATGAATAGAAAAGAAGACAAAGAAACATAAACCGGAAAAGTGATTTAAAAAAATGAGGGACTCAATCTAGCAAGTCTGACATTCACAATGAGCAAACAGAAAAAAATAAATGGAGTGAAAGGAAATATAAAAGCTGTCATGGAAGAAAAAGTTCCAGAACTGAAGGATAAGAGTTTCTATATTGAAAGAGCTCGTTAGCAACCTGACACAATGACCAAAAAAGTTCCAACTGAGGCACCAAAGGTCTAAAGTTATGAAATTTTGCTACCAAGTCTAAAGATGGTTCTAAAAGTTTCAAAAGAAAACAAACAAACAAACAAACAAAAAACCAGACCTCAGGAGCAAAAGGTCAGGAAGAAGAAATGGCATTGAGTTTCTTAGTAAAAATACTAGCAGATAGGAGACAGTAGAATAATTTCTTTAAAATTTGAAGGGAAAATGATTTTAAACATTGAATTTTATTTATTTATTTATTTTGAGACAGTCTCACTTTGTTGCCCTTGGTAGAGTGCTGTGGCATCATAGCTCACAGCAACCTTAAACTCTTGGTCTCAGGAGCAATTTTCTTGCCTCAGCCTCTGAAGTAGCTGGGACTAACAGGTGCCACCACAACATCTGGCTATTTTTAGAGATGAGGTCTGGCTCTTGCTCAGGCTGGTCTCAAACCTCTGAGCACAGGTGACCCACCTGCCTTGGCCTATCGGAGTGCTGGAATTACAGGTGTGAGCCATTGCACCTTCCCCTTAAACATTGAATTCTAAACCAAAATTGTTAATCATGTATGAAGGTAGAAAAATGTCATTACCAGTAATGCAAAAAAAGGCAAACTTGTTTACCTTACAATCATCCTTTCTCCAGGAGTCACCAAAGCAAGAGCTCCACCAGAAAGGAATAAATCAAAAAAGAGGGAGATGTGGGATCCAGGAAACAAGATCCAATTTAGCAACTAAGCAAAGTGAAGTCCCAGGGAAACAGCTGTGGGAAAGGACAGGCTGAGAGAGCAATAAGTCCCAATTTGGAAAAGAAGATTAAAAACTCCAGGAAAATTTCCAGAATTTTCTAGAAAACTTGATCTGGTAGATTTTATGATTTTTTTAATTTTTTAATTTTTTTTATTTTGAGACAGAATCTCACTCAGTCACCCTGGGATTGAGTGCTATGGCATTGTAGCTCACAGCAATCACCACCTCTTGGGCTCAAGTGATTCTCTTGAGTAGCTGGGACTGCATACAGGTCCCTGCCACAATGGTCTGCTATTTTTAGAGACAGGGTCTCGTTCTGGCTCAGGCTGGTCTCAAACTCCTGAGCTCAAGCAATCCATCTACCTGGGTCTCCCAGAGTGCTGGGATTACAGGCGTGAGCCACCACTGCTGGCCCTATGATTGTTTTTAATGAAGAAAGAGTATTGACTAGTTTTATAAATCTGTTGGGAAATTTTGGAAGAATTTACAAACCAGTTGGAGCATTTAGGAAATTAAAAGCTTAACTTTAGAAAAACTAAAACATTTAAGAAAAGAATAATAATAATTAAAATACAGAACATGGCTCAACAGTGAAGACTATTTATATTTGTAATAAAGTATGCATTGACTATTCATTTACCAAAAATTATCACAGGAGGCTGTTTGGAAGTTGGAACACCTGGAGATAGAATAGGGGAGTAAAAGAAACCTAAATTCTCACTTGCTGCTATGAAAAGTTAGATAATGTCTGTACTGGATTATTCAATAAAAATAATAAGCATATTATTTCTAAATATGGATGCAAAACAAGGTAGAAAAGAGAAAAGCAATTGCCTCTGGAGAATAAAATTAGAAAAGGGCAGTGGGGACAAAATGAACTGCTTTTATATCATAAGCCTATTTACTTAATGAAAAGTTATATGTGTATGTTACTTTGATAAATTAAAAAAGACTAAATAAAACAACCACCACCAGAAAATAAAAAAACAACAGTCCAATAGTCAATAATGGAAAAGTAATTTAAATCTTTTTAATTTAAAGATAAAAAGATACTCTAAATAATCTTGACAAACATGTATTTATATGTATCAAAGAAAGGTTAAGTTTATAATGCACACACAAGCTTAACATTTCTCCATCCCCATTTCTCTTTCTCTCCAATGTGCCAACTTCCCTTTCAATCTCTTTTTGCTCTTTGTCCAAATCCCCGTTTAAACTCTCCCAGAGTCCAAATCACTACACCTTCTTTCTGGATCCCTTCTTTTCTTTTTCACCAGTAAATCCCAACTCTTTCCAGTGGAAATCAAATCAAGCTAATTTTGGCAGGTCCTAATTCATTTCAACACCAGTTATTCTAGTTTTTCAAGAGAAAGCCCTAAACCAGCTTGTCAAGAGAATTTTTTGCCAGGGACTGGAGACGCTAGGAATCTTCTACATTAGTATCTTTTAAAAAATCTATAATGACATCACTCCCTCACTTTTCTCCTCCTTCTGCTTATTCTCTTTCTTCTTTTTCTGAGACTCCAGTTAACATGTATATTAGATTTCTTGAGATCATCCCATAGCTTTTGAATTTTTTGTTCTATTTTACTTACTTTTTTCTTTCTCTGTTTCCATTTGGATGATTTCTGTTGATCTATTTCAAGTTCACTGGTTTTGTCAGTGGAGTCTATTGATGAGCCCATCAAAGGAAGTCTTCATCTCTGATACCTTTTTTTATTTCTAATTCACTTGACTCATAGTTTCCATCTCTCTGCTTTCCATTATTTCCAACATCTTAACCATATCTGATATGGTTCCATTGATTAGTCTATTTTTCATTAATGAGTTTTTTGTTTGTTTCTTATTTTGTTTTCTGGGCCTTATAATTTTTGATCAACTACCAGGTATCATGTGTAGAATCATAGAGACCAATAGTATTATTGATAGCTGTTTATGGGCCCACCTCTCTTCTCTCAGGCCAGTGTTAGGGTTGGATTGGATTAATCTAGTCAGGACTTGAGCTGAGCTATGTACCTATAGTCATCTTACACTGGTATGGGATATGAGATATCTACTGTTATTCCTCCTCTGTAGCTGTAATTTTATATCCTTTAACAAATCTCTTCACATACCTCCCTTCCTTTTGCCCCTTCAAGTCTCTAGTGTCCTCTGTTATACTTTTAAATTTTATGAGATCAACTTTCTTTAGCTTTCACATGTGAGTCAGAACATGAGGTGTTTAACTTTCTGCTTCTAGCTTATTTCACTTACCATAATGTCATCCAGTTCCATCCATGTTGCTGCAAGTAACAGAATTTTATTCTTTTTTTTATAGATGAATAATATTCCATGGTGTAGTTACACCATACTTTCTTTATCCATTTATCTGTTATTGAACACCTGCATTAATTCTGTATCTTGGCTATTGTGAAATAAACATAGGGGTGCAGATATCTCTCTGATATGCTGGTTTTCCTTCCCTTTGGATAAATTCCCAGTAGTGGGATTGCTGGATTATGTGGCAGTTCTATTTGTAGTTTTGGGGGGACTTCCGTACTATTCTCCATAATGGCTGTACTGTATAGTTTGCATTCCCATCATCCATGTATCAGAGCTGTCTTTTCTCCATATCTTTACTAGCATTTGTTGTATTTTGTCTTTTTGATAATAGCTATCCTAACTGAGGTGAGATGATTCCTCATTGTTGTTTAGATAGGCATTTCCCTGATGATTAATGATGCTGAGCATTTTTTCATGTATTTGTTGGTCATTAATTCAATGGTTTTTATATTACATTTTTTAGTTTTAGTAAAACATATATATAACATAATACTTATCATTTTAGCTATTCTTCATTGTACAATATTGTGGCATTAATTACATTCACAATGTTGTGTAACCACTACCAGTTATTTCCAAAACATTTCCATTATCCTCACAAAGAAACTCTGTAACTATTGAGCAATCCACTTAGCTTTCACATACTAGGAATAATTCTATTTTCGACAAAATCCTTAAAAGGCCCTCAAACCCCCACTGAAAAAAGTAATTTTAATTCCCAATTCCAGTGTTATTAGGTCTGTTGTGTGCTGTTACACATTCGTACGCACTCTGAGCATTGTTCTAAGCCCCATCATAGACATATTAATGGCCTAAAGAAAACGTGAGACAAACAAAGAGAATAAAATGTGGGTTTTTAGTTTGAATCTTATAATTATGAGCCATCAGAATCTTCCTACTCCCATCAACAGGCTTTAGTTAACTTTGAAGTTAGGCCAAATAGCTTTCAAAAAATACCCACTACCCAGTGGTGAATTTGGGAGCTTTTGGAGGCTGTAGTGACAGATTTCTTCTCAGCAAGTGGCTGGAAAGTTGTTACAGACACCTGCTAATAGAAAGTTTCCACGTGTTCCTGGATATTCTGTTGGGGGTTATGATTGTTCATGGCACAGGAACTGACTGATACTTACTTCTCAGTCACTAGGACATCAGAGTTATCCTTACATGTTGGAATATCTTCTTTTATTGTTGCTGGATTAATATCTCCATGAGATCAGAGAAAAACAAAACTGAAAACATTGTATCTGCATATTGACCATGTAAAGTAAGCTGGCTGTACCTGAAAATGCCATCTCTTTTCTTCCCTATTCTTCCTAAAGTCCTTTGGGGACACTATTCCATTGTTATACAGAATTTGCACTAGTGAGTAAAAGGATCAGGGAAGTGAGTTTCAGCTGTCCTAAAATGAGTCATCTTATTGGACAAGAAACTGTCTATCACTAGGTATTTAAACAAAAGCTGGATCATTTGGTATTAGATATGTGGAGGGGCTTGAGAAGGATGATCAATTAAATTTCTTCATATTCTTAAATGCTATGACATTGTGGGCAGCACTGCATAGTGGCAGAGAACTTGGGCTTAATCATGCAGACCTAGGTTCAAATTCTGATTTCTTAACTTACTATGTAGCTTTAAGCAAATTGTTTACCCTAACACTCAGTATCTTTGTTAGTAAAAATGAGATAAAAAAAAATACAGGATTAAGTAAATTAAAGCACAGACGTGCTTAGAACAGTGTTTGGCAGTTTAATACATACTCATCAAATGTTAAACTTTATCATTATTTTTATAAAAATAGTAAGAGCCATAGTTTTTGAAAAATGATGAAAAGTTCTGTATTTCTGCCTAGCTCTGCTCCTCAATATCTATATGACTGGGGTTGGGTTTTTTCATCATAGATGGTTTAGATGCCTGTTCTTTCTTTAATATTCTTACAAGATCTTTTTGTCCCTCTTCTTAGAGTCAAAAGACTCTTTTAGAGCTTAGAAAAGGCAGCCTATCCTTATAGGCCAGCAGTTCTCAACCTGTGGGTCGCGACCCCATTGGGGATTGAATGACCCTTTCACAGGGGTCACCTAAATACATCCTGCATATCAGATATTTACATTAACAGTGTAATAGTAGAAAAATTACAGTTATGAAGTAGCACCGAAAATAATTTTATGGTTGGGGGTCACCACAACATGAGGAATGTATTAAAGGGTCATGGCATTAGGAAGGTTGAGAACTATTGTTATAGGCAAAGTACTTAACCAAGTGTTCAACTTTTGATTTGAGTTTTGAGATAGTAATTTCTGATTTTCTTAATATGTAATCTTAAAGCACTGTTTGATAAATCTGTGGCTAGGTTTGTCCGACACAAACAGAGGTAGGATTACTACCTCTGCCTTCTTTTTTGCCATCATGGGATGGTTTGAGATGCAGTGAAGTAAGTTTATTAAGCAATTTGATTTTTGCTAAAATAAAATGGCCTCTGCTAAATGTAAGGTCATACTATTTTTATGAGCTAGAGAATCACATGGGAACCTAAAATTGACAAGGTTAAATCACCTAACATTTTATATCAAAGCTGAGAACTCTTGAGAGTACTTGAAGTGAGAGACTATTTTTTTTTTTTTTTATTTATCTGGGAGAACAGAGTAGCAGCCCATCATTGATCTAATGTTGCCATTAAACATCAGTTTTCCTGCCACTATATAAGAAATTTTTAAGATGTGTATTTGCTTTTCTGGATAAGTTATAATTTTTATGTCTTGCAAAACTGGGCTTCCTGGTTCTTTCTTATGTTACCTCTTGTGAATTTCTTAATCAGCTGCAAAACTGTGGAAGTATTAAGGAAGGAGAGAAGAGGTGGAGGGCATGAGGGTAAATCTTCTGGGACATCTAGAGTTTATAACAATTGGATGGTGAGCAAGAAGAGGACGTTTTAGAGGCCTTGCAGACTCATTTGGGGTGCTTGCCCTGAGGTCCATGTGGAGAATTAGTCTGCTGGTCTCCCAGCAGAGTTGAGCTGGCACTCAGATGAGGGGAGGGGAGCAGCACAGCAGGTAGTCAAAAAGGACTGAGCACTTGGGACATCTGTGAAGAAAGTCTCAAAGTGTGGAAGGTCCAATCTCTCTGCTCTAATCCCCTGAGCTTCTCCCTCTTCTGTCATTCCTAAACTTATCTTCTATTCTTTCTAGAGTCCCAGCTCTAGATTTCAATTGCTACTGAGTTGTTCACCAGGCATGTCAAATTCAACATATCCCAACTCAAGTCCTTTCCCTCTACCCCAAGGTTCTCTTCCTTGTATCTTTCACTCTCTTAGTTCAATCAACTGTCCAAGTGTGCTCCACTAAAAAACCTGGAGCCGTCCTCAGCAGTCTCCTGCCCCTCCCCCTGCACTATTCATTCCATAAACATTTACTTAGCATTTACTATGTACCACTGCTAGATAATGTGCTGTCACAGGAGGAACAAAGATGATTAAGACATGCCCTAAACATTAGTGGCTCAGTTTAGCAGAAGCAGCAAGCAGGCAATTCACATACACTGAGATGCATATCCTTTTTATTCTGTGTTTTAAATGGTTTCTTAAATCCATTTCTCCCTCTCCATTCCCACTGCCAGTGCTTCAGTTCAGATTTTTTTTTTTTTGGCCTGGATGTCTATAATTATCTGGTGCAGATCCTTCTTTCTGCTCCTATTCTAGAAATACCCTGCTTCTGAAGTAATTATTTTAAATGCAAAATCTGGCCTTAAGCCACATACCTTTCCAGCTTTACCTCCAAGCATTCTGCATGTCACTCTCCGCTCTCCACCCAATTTTAGTCCCAGAGCTTTTGTGGTGTGTTCTTGAGCATACAATTTCTCTGCTTAGAATTTTCTTCTCTGTAAAGTGAACTTCTATTTATTCCTGAAGAGGCAGTTTAATGTCTTGTCTTCCACGAGGCCTTTCTCAAATTCTCCGACAGGATTAAATGCTCCTAAAGGACTCTTCTCACCTCTTTCAGCTGCACTTTTTTTTTGGCTCTGTGTTTTGTTTTTTTGCTAATTTATTTTTATTTTTTGTAATGCCCCTCCCCCGACACTGGCCTGTGACCTCCTTAAAGGAACTCCATCCCCAGCAGCCAGAAATGTTAGCATGCTGAGCAGTTAGTTCTTCATGAAGCATGAGTGTGGACCAACCATGGTTCTACACTGAGACTTAGAACCAGAAAATGCTGGACTCCTGAGTGGGCTTGTGGGGCAGTCAGAATGGGGTTAGGGAGAAAACACCATTGTTCTGAACCTCTGCGTGCCCATCCCCCCCAAATAGAAATCATAGAGCCCAGTTTCCAATAGGAAAAGGAAACTGCAAACCTTATTGCCTTATATAGGTCATTTAATATTATCCTCAACAACTCTTAGAGGGAAACATTCTTATTCTTGTTTTATAGGAAACAGGGATTCATGAAGTTAAGGGACTTTCCTAAGATTTTACAGCAATGGAGGGGTGCATGGGGATTTTAACCTAAGCCTGGTTGACATTGAGGCTGCATTCTTTCTGTCATTCCATACTGTTACAAGTTACTGATCACGGTGTGAGTTCTTGGTAATTATTAACTACAGGAGGGGTAATAAGGTTATCGTGTGATGTCCTTGATAAGAATTCTGTATAATGTCAACCTCAAAAACCATATTTCTGAATTTGAAGACTTAATATACAGTTATTTGAGCCCATGCTCTGGATTGCAAACACGAATTGGGGTTATACAGGATTACGGTAGGCCTTGTTTGCAGCATTTTTAGAATAGTGGGTTCCTCCACCACAAGGTAGAGAATTGGTAATTATTTCATGAGGATAACCATTGCAGATAAACCGCCATTATTAATTAGGAAATGACAGCTGAGGATGAAGGCTGTGAATACTGGACAAAGTGACAAACTCTCAGGAATTGGCAGAATCTTAGGGATCATCCAGTCTAAGCTTTTCATTGTATAAAATGAAGCCCAAGAGAGCAACAGGGACCCATTCAAGATCAAGTACTTAATTCCAGAGCCAGGATGCAAGAAGCCAGGTCTTAATGCTTAGAATAATGCTCATTTTACCCTAAGTTCTCTTTATAAATCGGAATAATTCACAGCCAATCTGGAGGCATCAGGGAAAAAACTATGTATTTTTTTAAAGTAAACATACCAGTTTATTGTCAAGATTTCTCTTTTCTTATGCCTTGATGATTTTTATCTTTAAATGTTACGAACTAATAATTTTCTTACCCCAATCTGAGTGGGGACACAATTCCACTGCATGGATGTGCCAGGCTTATTTACCTGCTCTCCTATTGACTGACATATAAATTGCATTCATTTTTTAAAATTATAAACAACATATATAGTGAACTTTCTAAACATTAGAATTTTAAGGTTTTTAGTTTACAACAGATTCACTGATCAGACATCTATCAAGCACCCGTTTATGTGTCCGGCGCTGTGCTTCTTGCAACATCACCAATAGCTCTACTCATCAGTTCATAAAGGTCATGAAGATGGAATTTCTTTATTAACTGTCTTGCCCACAATAGCCTTCATCATGAGAGCTAAAGTTGCAGGAGAGCTTTCTTTGCACCAGCTACTCTGTTACACATTTTACAAGCATTTATTCATAGATTGGTAACTAGTATTCTCATTGCACAAATGAAGAAACTGAGTGCCAGGGAGATTAGTTAACCTATGCAAGAACACATAAAGAATAAGCAGTAAAATTGAGTTCATTCATTCCGAAAGTTTTTTTTTTTCTTTTTGAGACAGAGTCTCACTATCTTGCCGTTGGTAGAATGCCTGATGTCACAGCTCACAGCAACTTCAAACTCTTGGGCTTAAGCGATTCTCCTGCCTCAGCCTCCCAAGCAGCTGGGACTACAGGCACCTGCCACAGGGCCCAGTTATTTTTTGCTGCAGTTGTCATTGTTGTTTAGCTGGCATGGGCGGGGTTCAAACCCACCAGCCTCACTGTATGTGGCCAGCGCTGTAACCCCCATGCTACAGGTGCTGAGCCTCATTCATCAAGTTTTTCTGAACACCTACTAAGTGCCAGGCATTGTTCTAGAGTCACACTGGAAAGTAATACAATGATGAATAAACAAGATATGAATCTTCTGCCTCTGGATAGCAGACAATAAACAAGTAAACAAATGTAGAAACACAATTACAACCTGTGACAAGCTCTAAAGAAAATGACTAAGTGCAAAGGTAAAGGGTATTGGGGGAAGGGTCGGGAGAGCAGTTTAGACTGGGTGGTCAGATAGACCTTTCAAAGAAGTGGACATTTATCTGAAACCATGAAAGGAGATGGCAGAATTCTTCCAGGCAGAACCATAGCTAGGGTGAAGGCTCTGAAGTGGGAAACATCTTGGCATGCTCAAGGATCAGAAGGACTCCAATGCGGCTGTATGAAACTGGTGAGGTCAGGGATGCTCAGGGTGAGACTGGGGAAAAGGTGCCTTGCGGGATTTCCTAGACTGTGAGATGACTACACATTTTATCATGGGATGGCATAATCTCAAGGGTTTCAACAGGGAGTTTGTGTTTTTAAAAAAAAATCACTTTGGTTTTTCTGAAAAGAAAAGGTTAGGAAGAGCAAAGACTGGAAGTATTCAGACAAGTAAGGTGGGCATGTCAATAATCCAGGTGAGAGATGACCAGAGTTCAGGCCAGGGTCATAATGAAGCAGGAGGGAAGTAGATCACCCTGCTTCTTGGTGGTATCAATGACAGGAGTGTGCGGCTTCAGGATCTGCTCACTTTTCTATGCCACAGAAATTGCACTTCACTGGCTGGCAACAAGGAAATCTTTCGGACGATTCTTATTTCTGAAATCTCTTAAGCTCTGTCTGTTGGCAACTGAAAGTTGAATACTCTTTCAAAGGACCTGAAGCTTTTCTCCTCATTTACATCAGCCCACGTTTATGATGCACAGTGAAATGTTTCTACAGATGGGGGTTTTGTGGATTGTTCCCTCTCAGAGGAACTTTGCTCACATTGACTCCTGACTTGGTGCATTTTGCAAATGCACAGCTCAGTGAGCATGACTTCCTGCTGTTTGTGGTTTACAATGCTGCAAAGGACGAGGCAAAAGCTGGTAATGGTCTATTATTTTAAGTCACAAAGAGTTGAGTGGCAAAGGGATGAAGAAGGACATTCTAAATGCTTTGAATGAATTATTGGAGTCATATGGCCCATAGTGACATTTCTTTTGCTTTTTAAAATGTTTCTTTTATTATTGTTTTTTCTTTTCTCAAATATAATTAATATTTATTACTGGAATATATGAAACTACAGACAAAGAACAAGAAACCCCACAATTCTGCTTACCCAGGGCTCTCCACTGTAATGTCTTAACTTTATAAATGTAATTTCTAAGCAATGAATTTGTTTTACCTGTGCTAATATTAAAAATCAATCATGTTTAGAGAATATAGAAAATTAGAAAGAAGGAAGTAATTCATCATCCAAGGGCAGCTGAATGTTGGTAACATTTTAATACATTTTAAAGTCTCTTTTAATGCATATTTTATATAACTGATATGCTATTTGTTTTTCTAGTTAGTATTCCTATCTACTAATTTCTCTATATCCTTACAAGATTTTTATAATTATTATATTTAATCATTGCATAAAATCACGAGCTGTATTTGCTACAATGTGCTTTGAATTCCTCATTTTAAACAGTAAGTACACAAAATGAAAATAACGCCAGCCTCTCTGGGTTGTTGTGAGAATGAAACAGATGAGTTGACGTGCACTGAGCACATACCATCATTTCCCTCCTACAAGTTTAGTCTAATTCATTTTTTTCATCATTACAAAATTACTCAATGAAAATGCTTGTCTATAAAGCTATTTCTGTACAGATTGTGTCTACTTCTTTTAGATTTAATGCCCAGAAAAGACTGACTTGGTCAGAGGATGGGCATAATAATAAGAAATTTAACATTATGTTTGTAAATGTCCCCATGGAATATACAGGACATATGGAGATTTAGATTGTGTTATAAGTGATTGCCTTGTTGATTACCAGGAGTAGGGGGGTGGTGTTACTATGGGTGAGCCACGGGGCCTTTATTCTGTATTTGGGACAATACAGATTCTCCATTGCAGATAGTAGAGAGGGAGGATCACCTTCCTGAGTAGGTACAGCAGAATCATCCAGAGGGCTTTTAGAAAACTTCAATTCTGCCTTCTTTCTCCTCAGTATCCGTATAATCCCTGCCAGGACAGCCTGGGGTATGCCCTTTCCTTCTGAAAATCACACCATTCTCTGCCTCCCAAATCCCTGATATAATAATAACCACTTTACAGATAGAAGTATATCATTTCCTTTAGATGTGTTGGAAGGAGAAACATTTTGAGAAGCAATCAATAATTTAGGCGATGGCAAATAGTGGTTAGGACTCATGGTCTGAGCAAAAAAGGAGAATGCATTAGTCAATGCTGAGAAAGACTGCTTGGTGCATCTCTGCGGCTGCCCACAGTAGTTCAGAGTTTTGCTCTGGGCTTCATTTCAGAAGCCCAGGAAGTCTGCCTGCTGAGTTTAAAGTGCATGGTGCTGCGTCCATTGAGCCAGGGTGATCTTCTTGTCATTCAGCTCTGAGACCCAGGGTTAGGCCCTGGATTGCTCCTTTTTAATTCCTAGCCCCCAGAACTCAGCCTTTCTGCTTTCTCCTTATCAAACCTGGTGTTCCTCATCTATCTCCTCTTCTTTAGGCAGCCTGACTGTTCCCCTTTTCTGTGCCGTCTGGGTGGGGTTGAGCCCCCCTCCCAAAGGCTGGCACACACTATTTCATCTCTTTGGCCACACCCTGGGTTCAGGGACCTGCACAGGATTCAAACTGGAGTTTTGTCTAGGAGGTATCAGAAAAGAGAAAAGACTCTTCCCTAGAGGTGCAAGCTGTGTTGATGATGATGTGAGTGAGAGTTGCTTGAAACTGTCATGAAGAAGAAGGCCATGGTGTCTACCATGGCAGACACCAAGGCCAACTGCAGAGATACCCAGAGCTGAGAAGAGGAAAGACAGGGAGCTCTAGGACATTGATCTCATGGTTTTAGGTGTAGAAGCTGCAGCCTTCTCTCTACTATTCCAGTCCTCCCAACAAGGTTTTCAATAGCCAAAAGCAATGTTTCTCCCAAGGAGGACCCATAACCAAATAAACATCAGTTTCATCTTACATCTTGATAACAAGAGAATGTTATTCACACCTACAATTCCTTGCAAGCATGGACACACATCGCTGGTAAATTGTTAAGTGTTCAATAAATATTTGGATATTAAATAAACGAATGAGTCAGTCAATAGCATTGTATCCATACTCAATTCTGTTTCAGAGCCAGAATTTTAAACACTAAATCATTAACCAAGAAAAGGTAGAGAAGATGGATCCATGGTATTTAATAAAACTGCCCAGCTGTTAAGAATTGTAGATTATACTCGAGAAGCTGAGATAAGAGGATTGCTTGAACCCAAGAGTTTGAGGTGACCAGATTAGAATCAGGTTCAGGTGCATTGATATGCAACGTCCCCTCTTGTGCCCCAAAGGACTCATAGCTGCCTCTACTGTGTGTCAATGCAGTTTCTCCAGACACCAGGCACTGTACTCATTATCAGGACTAAATCTTAGGGAGCATTCCTGGTTACACTACAGTCACACAGGCCCTGTTGAGAGATCATGCTGGGTTAGTCAATGATTGGAGTTGTGTAGCTACATCAAGGAGCAGCAAGGATTGACTGCCAGCAACCACCAGATGCTAGGAGAGAGGCTTGGGGAAGTTTTCCCTTCAAAGCCTCCAGAAGGAATCAACCAACATCAGTCCTTCATTTTGGACTTCTGAACTCTTGAACTGTGAGAGAATAAATTTCTAGTGTTTTAAGCCACTCACTTTGTGGAAATTTGTTATAGTGGTTCTAAGGAATTAATACATTTGGCCAGAACCAATTTAGTTGTAGGAATAACAATGGATTTATTTTTAAATCTTGTAAGTCTCAATAATTCATTTAACAGACTATCTCTTTTAGTAAAAGAATGGCTGAAGAACCATAGTTTACATAGTGATATTATATTCTTTTTAAAACAATGTTAATAAGATATTCATTGCTGGACTGCTTTTAATAGAAAACATTGAAAACTAATTATCTAATTATAAGGCAGGACAAAATCAATTCAAATATATACATACCATAAAATAAAAACCAGATAAAATTTTATATTTCTCTGACATGAGAAATTGCTCATATGGAGTTGAAAATACGATACAGCAGTTGTCGGAACTCATCACTATACATATAAACAACTTGTTTAGATATATCTAACAACTATAAACCAATATTGAACTCTGGTCAATATTTATGCCTTCCTATAGTGGTGTGAGTTTCTGAAACTCTGAAAATTCTGAAACTAACTCTGTCTATTCTGGGCTTAAACAAATGAGTAGATAAACCAAGGATAATGAACACAGTTTATTCCACTGTTGAAAAAGGGAGTTACAAATGTGAATAGAGAATGTCTGGAGTGTTCTCTGAAGGATTGGTTTGGAACTGGAGGTATTAGTCTGAATTCATGTTTTTAAAAATATGTATTTAATACACAGGGCGGACGTAAACTTTGTGTACAATTTAAAATGGTTTAACATAGTAAATTCCACATGTATTTTTTGTTAACCCTGTATATTATATGATGTATAGATATAGGAGTATAAGAACAAAACGAATATACAGATGCAGAAATAATTATCAGATGCAGATATTTCCTAGCTCTGTCTGCTGAGAGGACCTAGAAGAAACAACTAAGTAGTAGCAATGAGCACACCCAGTGCCTGGGACTTGGTTTCTAAATACCGTTGTCCAGTAAAAAAAAACCAAGGCTAATAGCTGATTCCAGGGATGAGTCAAGGAAGCACAACATTAACTTAGATCATCTTATAGCAGAAAGTCAGGACTTTCTTAAAGAATAGAGGGAACATATCAAAAAGACACAGAGACAACTTGAAGAGCTCCCGCTGGTCAAATTTGGGATAATTTGTGCATCAAAATAAGGAATGATAGTAATGGTTTATAACCCATTAAATAAGATCAGTGATCCTAATATCAATTAACAAATAGATGAGTAAATAAATAAAAAATGAGGAAGGAGGGGATGCCAATTGACAAAAATAGATGGAATGATGGAGAAGAAAAATCATTAATGGACGCTAAAAGTAGTAGGTGAGGATTTAATGAGGAATACAATATTTACAGAGTCTCAAAGTTATCTCTTTGTACCATCATTTATTAATTTTAAAGGGAAAATAGTGACATTAGAATGGAGAAAACTGGTGGACAATACTCAAGTGATCAAAGTTAACAACCCAATATCATTTTTCTCCTGATGAAATGTGCTTTGGCGAGATTCCTGCCAAAAAGGCAAAACCTCAATCTAATCAAACAAATCCAAATCAAAGGACACCATACAAAATAATGGTCTTGTGCTCTTCAAAAATGTCAAGGTCAAGAAACACAAAACACTGGTAAGAATCTGTTCTAAATTAAGGGCGGTAGGGCAGCACCTGTGGCTCAAAGGAGGAGGGTGCCGGCCCCATATGCCAGAGGTGGTGGGTTCAAACCTAGCCCCGGCCAAAAACTCCCAAATCAAGGGCAATTAAAAAGATGTGAGAATTAGATGCAATGTATGATCATAAGATTTGATCTTGCAGCAAGAAAAAACAACCAATAAAGGACATTGATGGGACAACTAAGTTTGAATACAGATTGGGAACTATGACTTGCATCAATGTTAAATTTCCTGATTTTGATTTATAGCAAAGTTATAGTTGTACCATGGTTATATAAGAAAATGCTTTTCCTTGTACTTAGAAAATACACATTGATTTCTCCAACATTTTATCAAATGATTCATGCAAAATGATATGCACAAATATAAATATACTGATAGAGACTGAATGATAAACCAGGTAAAGCAGAACATATTGATATATTTGGGTTCTTTGTACTATTCTGGCAACTATTTTGTAGAAAACATTTGAAACTGTATCAAAATTAGAAATTATAATAATAGCATATAAATCCCTGTACATATGATCATAAGCTCAAAAGAGTAAGATATTAAATATATGTAAATATATTTACACTTATTTACCTTAGTTATATACATAGGAAAAATACTGGAAGGAAATACAACACAATACAGTATTATCAGTGTCCAGACCTCCATTTAAGTTTTAGGGTTTATTTTAAAATTTATTACTTATATTTTCAAAATGTTCTGGCTACCACACTTGTCATCAAACCCAATGACTAAATGTCCATCCTCCTCTTCAGAAGGTGGGCCTTATTTATCCCTGTATCTATTTTTATTTATTTATTTATTTACTTATTTATTTATTTTTTATTAACTCTTTTGCACATAGATCATAAATACATTTATGTTAATTTCAGTGTGTTGATTATTTGTACAAATTGGAGTGTTTACATCATACTAATCAATATAGCTTTCACCTCATTTACCCAATTGTAACATTAGGACATTTGTACTCTACACATGATAGATCCAACTTGTACTTGCAATGTGCTCCATAGTTGTGGTCCCCCTACTATCCCTTCCACCCCATCCCCATCCGTCTCTCTCCTCTTCCTTCCTTCATTTTAGGCTAAAATTGTGATTCATTTTTCATATGCAAGTGTGAGTTATTATAAATTGGTTTCACAGTAGTACTGAGTACATTGGATACTTTTTTCCCCATTTTTGAGATACTTTACTAAGAAGAATATTTTCCAGCTCCATCCATGTAAACATAAAAGAGGTAAAGCCTCCATTTTTTTTTACTGCTGCATAGTATTCCATGGTATACATATACCACAATTTATTAATCCATTCATGGGTCGATGGGCACTTGGGCTTCTTCCATGACTTGGCTATTATGAATTGAGCTGCAGTGAACAATCTGGTGCAAATA